>OVBE01001379.1:16560-37288 GCA_900406425.1 Iberis pinnata | reverse complement strand
TCAACGCAAGTACGCGTTGGACATCGTAACTGAAGCTGGTCTTCTTGGGGGTAAGTCATCCTCTTTGCCGATGGATCAGAATCAAAAACTAGCCTCCAATTCCGGTCCTTTCTTTGATCAACCACGCCGGTATCATCGTTTATTGGGCCGCCTGGTATACCTTTTATTCACACGGCCTGATTTGGCTTTCTCAGTTCATTTACTTTCTCAATTTATGAGTACGCCTCGTGTCGCACATTGGGAGGCAACTCTAAAAGTGGTGCGGTACCTTAAAGGCACGGTAGGAGAAGGCGTTCTCATGCAGTCTGACTCCGCATTAGTTGTTCAAGTCTTCTACGATGCGGACTGAGCTTCATATCCGTTATCTCGTCGGTCTTTGAGCTCGTATGTGGTTCTTCTTGGTGATTCTCCAATCTCGTGGAAAACTAAGAAGCAATAAACGGTTTCGACTTCTTCTGCCGAAGCTGAATATCGTGCTATGGCCTTTGCACTCTCGGAAATCAAATGGGTGACCAATATGCTTCGCGATCTTGGTGTATTGTCTTCACAACCGGTGAAGTTTTATTGTGATAGTCAAGCTGCTTTGCACATTGCAAGCAATCCCGTATTTCATGAGCGAACGAAGCATATCAAAGCAGATTGCCATCGGGTTCGCGATGCATATCAGGAGGGACTCATCACTCTCGATCATGTGCGGTCTCATGATCAGCTCGCCGATATTCTTACCAATCCCCTTGGTCGTCCTATGTTCGATTACTTATTGCCCAAGATGGGTGTTCTGAATCTTCACACTCCATCTTGAGGGGGAGTATTAGCGATATATACATATATAGTTGGATATACACAAGTCTGCTGTTAAGATATATATAGTTGGATATACACAAGTGTGCTGTTAAGATACAAGTCTGCTGTTAAGATATTTAGTTTGTTACATATCTTGTATCGAGTATATATATGTTAAACCTACATCAATAAAGTTAGATCTCTTTCTTCATTTGTTCGCTCTTGTATCAACTTTTAGAAAAAGTTGAGCTCATCACTAGATGGTTCTGCGTCCTAACTTCATCTAGCTCAAAATTCACTTGACGAACTTGGAGACTTGATACTATATGTGCACTATGCTTATATGAAGATCAGTTTGTGTCTATAATATAACCCAGGACAAGAGATCCTAGGATATGTCAAGCCCAATAATCAAAGGGCCAAAATAGATTGGAAACTTCGAAGAGAGATCCGAAAGCACGAACTTAGAAGGATAATTAAGTTTTTTTTTGTTTTTCATCATAAAGTTGAATAAGGGAAGGATCCTAAAATACAGCAAGTAGAACACTTTTACATAGACATATGCTGGCGAGCTAAAAGATGCCCCCAAAGCCAAAGATGAAATACACCCAAAAAATCAAACATAGACGCAAACCAAAGCAGCCTATGAAATAAATCTTCGGTAGCCAAAGCAATTCCGCAAGATGAGAAGATAAACTCACCTTTCCCAGCAAAGCGCGATAGGGCCCATGATCAGAGGAGCGCACTCTAGAAGACCTATCCCGAAAACCTAAAAGCCGACTAAACTCCACCGCGTGAGACAAGAACCAGCGGCACCCAACCGAAGACTCAGACGCCGGAGGTTTCGCGTCTCAAAGCTCTGGGAGGTAACGCCTGCTCAGATCCGACGGACGACTTGGAGCGGCGAAGCCGAGACAAAACCAAGGACCAAAGAACTACAAGAGATGAGCATGAAGAAGGAAAACAGAAAATAGATGAAGCCCAGGGATCGGCGACAACACTAAACAAATCATCGCCCGCGAGTTCTGAGACAGAAAGCAGAGTTGGCGGCGCTATAGTTGGAGATGGCTAAAGAGAAACTAGGTTTTTCTTTCCTTGTTAGCAATAATCACATTGTGTGTAAATGGTTGTCAATATTATTTCATTGAAGGATAATTAAGTTTTAAAATAGATACATGTAAAATATCTTACGTAGTTTTTTTTCTTTTTCTTAAAAAATATCTTACGTAGTTGAAGAGTGGGATTTGCAAGATATGAGCTAAAATCGAGGAAGGTTTTTTATTATTATTCCATCTAGTGGGTTTAAACAACTGCAAAGCGAACAAAACAACCGAACAAGATCGAGCCGGGTGAGAACGAGATACCCTGGAGTTAAAGACCACAAGAGGCAGTTCGTTAAAACAGTTTGATTGAAAAAAACAAAAAAGACAAAGCCAAAACGAGAACTACAGGAGAACGCAAACGCATGATACCCAGAAGAGAAAGCGCTGATCCCCGAGAATAACTCAACAACAAGAATAAGAGGAGCGAACTGAAGAGCTGCATAAGAACGGAAGCTGCGCCAGGAAGAAGAGGAAGATGCACCACTAGAAGCACCCAACACCCTAGTATGACGGAGACACTGAGGTCCTTGGAAGTCCCAGCTACCGGCTTAACGGACAGCTACTCCTAGAGAACATAGCTGAGGAGCAGAGAAGACCGAGGATAAAGTAAATGAGCATAACTGCAAGAGCAAAATCCTAAATCGAAGATCATCAAGAACCGCGAACGGAGAGGCAGAGAGGAGCAGGCTGGCCGAAAATTCCCGGCGGCGATTAGACTTACCTTACCTAGGGTATCCGTCCCAAACATTCTCCCTGAACTACAACGCAGCGAGACCCAACAAACAAATCGACAGTGAACGAAAGGCAAACCCTAACCCAGACCGATTCGGGCTATGCTAGAGAAAAACAAAAAGAGACACCAGCCAAAGATGGAGGAGCAAGACCAGAGGCACAAAAGAGCCACAATGACTAGGCAAAAACCAAGCAGAATAATACCACCTAAACCAGAGGACCCACAACACCACCAGAGACCCATGACAGAAAAATACTGACCTGAACCACCGCCGACCTAAGGCCAAACAGAAGGACGCGACCAGAAGCTTCGAGCCACCATGCCGAGGACCGAAGCACTGCTAGGAGAAGGTGATAACCGCTATACACACTAAAAGATAAGCTAAGGAGAGGAAAGGCGAAAAACAAGACAGAGAGAGGGACCGGTGCCGACTGCGAAGATCCGCCGGCCACCGATCCAAACAGATCTGAAGATCAAAGGTTGGCGGCTGCGTGAAGAAGAGAGAAAAAAAAAAGATTTTTAAATCAAGGAAGGTTTACAACATGTAACTTTAGAGAATTACAAAAAAAAAGGAAAAAGGACTATGAAGAGATAATCTTGTTTTCATTCTATTAAACTAACACTTGTATTATGTTATCTCCGCAAAGCTAAAGCTAAAACTTTTATGTCTCTTAACACCTAATTTCACAAAGATTACCGATTCCTAAAAACTTAGTTCTTCATTTTAATTAGGTGTATATTCCAACCTCGACAATAATTCTGATTTTCTCATAGAAGGATTAAATAACAATTTGTAGTTCTTCCTCTAAGTTATATTTGAATTAGAAAAAAGAAAATAAAAAATAGGGGATGAGTTGAGAAATAGGATGGATTGAGGCATGGCCACGTTGCCTTTTTCAAAAATCTTATCCACAGAAACAAACCAATTCGTTTTTCTCCAACAATGAACAAACCCACAAAAATCAAATATTATAACCACAAATCAAACCCAATGGCGACTTCTACTTTCTCATTCTCTCCTCTCTCCCACACACATTCCACTTCTTTTTCCTTCAATCCCAAACCCAAGCCTTTTCTATCTTATGCTAAGAAACACCATCTTTACTCATATTACCAATCTACCCCTTCTCGTCACCTAGCCGTTTCCAGAGACGACGGAATCTCACCGGAAACGGAGACCATTGAACAATTCGAAGATGCTACCGAGAATCGAAGAAGAGAAGAAGAGAAATTCGCTGTTTTAAACACTGGGATTTACGAGTGTAGGTCGTGTGGGTATAAGTACGACGAATCGACTGGTGATCCGTCATACCCGATCCCACCTGGGTTTCAATTTGATAAATTGCCTGAGGATTGGAGATGCCCAACGTGTGGAGCTGCGCAGAGTTTCTTCGAAAGTAAAATGGTAGAGATTGCTGGTTTTGCTCAGAATCAGCAGTATGGATTGGGTGGTAATGCACTTACTTCTGGTCAAAAGACTTCTTTAATATTTGGATCACTTTTGATCTTCTTCATGCTTTTTCTAAGTGGCTATTTCATCCAATGATCTATATTGTTTGTTGTTGAAAGAGTAATTTATACTACTTACATTTGTGCCAGTGAGATGATTGTGAATCTGGAATATATAGCGTTGGAAGGTGTATCTCTTCTTGTTACTAACACCAACTCATGAAGTTCGTTTATATTCAATTAGTTACTTAAGAATTTCATACACCGAGCCATTAAGAAATATTCATTAAAACCGCAATTATACGAAACTGACACCAAATATTTGTAACTTAGTTTGAATGTAACATGTAATTTGGTGTTTGTAGTATAACACTAAATTGGACAAGTATATAAGGGAGGAGTATTGATACTATGTTACTAAGGAAATTGTGAGAGCATAGTAAATCACATGTTGTGCTTGATTTGGTTTTGATGTATAGATAGATGCATATGCTCAATAACCTATGACATAAATAAAATTATGTAATTTATCATTATATATATATATATATATATATTATAAAAAAACGTTGGCAAAATGATCCGACGTTTTGACGGACTGGTTCCAACCCAAAATATGACACTCAACTAATAGAAGGCGAGGGTAGAGTGGAAACCAAGAATTGTTGATTTGTTAACCTTTGAAAGAAGTTCACTGTGTAATATGAGCTCGTTAAATTCTTCCAACCAGCTCGTTTGTACTTGGAGTTGGACAATCTACAATCATGAAATAAAAGCGTTAATACTATCGAAAGATAATAATAACAAATGTTAGGATCTAACTCCTCTGTTTTTTCTACTAAGGCTAGCAAGATCTCTCTTTTAACAAGATTTGTAACTTTCTCTTGTTTTGCTTAATAAGAACCTTCTCTCAGCTCACCTTTAGATGGAACTCCCGTGTGTTTTAATGAAAGTAAATGCAGAACATGTAAAGAGACATGAGATTTAACGAGTTCATTCCCTTGGAGAAGGGGACCTACATCTCACCGGAGAAAGCTCCGGAAAATCCACTAAGAACTTGGCTTAAACAGCCCTTAAAACCTTTACACATCATTGATCACACTACTTTCACTCTTCTTTTTTCTTACATGATACACTTTCACATCAACACTCACACTCGTTTTTTATATCAGAACATGAAACTTAATCCAAGTAACTAAATTTTGAAGTTTGAACCTTTTAACTTAACATTAGCTGCAACTGTACTTGGGTGGTTAGGCATAGAGACGGCTTGTGCAGGTCTGCAAGTCTTTCTTCTTCCCAATGAGTTGATATTTGTCTTGTATCAAGCCTTTCCCGAACAAGAGTGTGCATAAGTGTACTTTTCTTTTATATGTCTTGAACTCTTTTAGAACCCTCTGAAGAAGACATAGTCTTTGCAACGGTCTTGAGCTTCCTTTGAATTTAAACTTGAGCAAGAAGCAAACACAATTGAAAACTTCAACTTCATTGAACCTTAATTTATGAACAAAACTCAACAACAAAGAAAAATGCTAACTAAATCCTAAGTCATCAAATCTAGGTCGATTCCAAAATCCCAAGAAAATATTGACAAGCCTAGTCGCAAGGAGATTTTTGACTACCAATGGATCTCATCCATTTGGATCATAGTGTAAGGTAGATGCTGGGCGAACAAGAAACATTGATTTTTTTGACAAAGGATTCAGTTGTTGGGATTTTATAAATCATAATCCTTGAAATTTTAGGAGCTTGAAACAAAATTTAAAAAATTAAGGTCAATATTTCATCTATTTGATTTTTGAGCCATAATTTTTCTTAAAACATACCTATACATAAAGAATTATAAGTGTTTGAGACCTAAAAACTATGAGAACATGTTTATAAAATATGGGGGCTATAAGCCAATGTTTCATTTGGTTATGCATAGGACCGACCCTGATCATTATGAATATCAATCTCTTATAAATACATCATATGTGGAAGTTTACATGACCTTTTGGCTTAGATTCATTTTCATCAAACTCTTCCTTAGCATCTCCATCATTAGACCTTAAGTGTGGCTTGATTCTCATTCAATTTAACTCCAATTTTAGCATTTGAACATTCAAAGTTATAGCCCAAACTATAACCTATCCAAGGCAATCATAATCTGGAGATTGCCGAAAAAGTGACAAAAGTCACTGTCACTAAATTGAGTTCCAACAGTCTCCACCTTGAGCTAAAGAATCTTGTCTTTAAAACGTATTGTTAAGGTCTCTGAATTATATTGTCATGGAAAGTCACTTTCTTTGAATTTTCATTTATGACTTCTTTCTTAGTCTTAGAAGGATGCACACTTTCAGGTATTGTTACTTGTAGATAATGAAGTATGTTGTGCTTTTAACTGGGCTCTAAAAAAAAAAGAAAAAATTGGGCTCTAAAAAGAAAATAATACCTAAAGAGGCTTAGTCTTACACACGAAGTAGAATAAAATAAAATAAAAAAATAACTGGGCTCTAAAAAAAAATAGTCCAAAATTTTTTCCAATTAGTTTTGGACCCTAAGCCTGAACTTATGTGGCCTATGCCCCGAGCCAAGCCTGTCCTTGACCAAGAAAACTAGACAAACCCAAAAATTGTTTAAAGATGGGAACTCAAATCTAATAAGTTTCCATGACAAATTCCATTAAGTGCCCTCAAGATTATAACAAAAGAACCATAAGAAACATTTACTCAAAGAAACTACCTATGCTAATCACAGATAGTATATCTACTCAAATGCTTAAACCCAAGCATTAACAAGCAAGCTCTCCATCCAACTTCTTAACATTATTTCATTCGCTTTCAATTGCAATTTTTCCTATGGGGTCGCAATCGTTTCCCAAATGGTTTTGAGATAATTGGGC
Source organism: Iberis pinnata (assembly GCA_900406425.1). Taxonomy (NCBI): domain Eukaryota; kingdom Viridiplantae; phylum Streptophyta; class Magnoliopsida; order Brassicales; family Brassicaceae; genus Iberis; species Iberis pinnata. The sequence continues at coordinate 30,336 of OVBE01001379.1, read as the reverse complement.
TTGAAAGTTTGTGAGAAGGAGACCGATTATTTCGGGTTACTCACACTTCGATAAGACTAATGCATGACAATTAGCAAATGTGAGGAAGGATTTTAATGGTCATGCTATAAAAGTACATCTTCCTAAGCCTCTTTAAGCTAAATATTCTATTTTGAAACCCCCCTCAACATTCCCATTTTAATAATTAAAAAACTCTAATTATTTTTTTCTTTTATCCCATTTTAATCGATCTTAGTGAACAATCTTTTCTTTGAAACCTTAAGAGCTGTTTATTTTCCATTCCAAAAATTAGTTCTTTCTTAGTCTTTAAACACAAAAATCCCATCCCAATTCTAACTCACCATCACCCAACACTCACCAACCTATTGTTAATACCAGTCTATCCTATTAAGATATATGAGGTGTTGTGCGTTTTCATTGTTCGAAGTATGGTCATGATATTCAATGTATCAAGTGCAAAGATATTCAGATTGGTGGCTAGAAAAGTATGGAGAAAACAAAAGGAACGAAGGCTCTACTGGTGAATCGAAGAAACATATGTATTGTGACGATGTTTCTGGAACTGGCGTCGTTTCTAGAACTAACGTCGTTGCTGAAAATTCTGTAACTCGTGTGTGTAAAACACAAAAACGGGGTGTGTCACAGACCGAGTCGAAGGTGATGACATGACTAACGAAAGAGCAGTGGGAAAGGATTGTGCGATCATTTGGATCAACGTCAGAATCTGTAAATTCAGTTGGTAAGATTACAAATGAATAGATTATTGATAGTGGAGCGTCAGATCATATGATAGGGATATTGAATCATATGTTCGACATATATCGAGTAACACCAAGTATGGTTGGGTTACTGAATGGAACTATAGTTGTTTGTGGTCGAAAAGGAAGTGTAGCATTGTTGTGATATTTTTCTTAAAGCAAAGGAATGTCGTAGTGAGTTTCCATTGAGTAGAGATAAAACTCGGAAATGTTTTGAAATGATTCACTGCTATTTATGGGAACCATATCGAACATAGAATTCGTGTGGAAATTATTATTTTCTCACAATAGTAGATGATTTTTTGAAAGATGTATGGGTTTTTTTTCTTTCTGATAAGAAGCAGGTGGAGAAACCCATGGTGAATTTCTTTTATCTCATATTGAGACAATTTGACAAGCATGTAAAGATTTTGCATTGTGATAATGGAAGTGAGTTTATGAAGATGAGAATTTATTTTCAGGATATAAGAATTGTTCACCAGACATCTTGTGTAGGGACTCCTCGGCAAAATGAGATAGCAGAAAGGAAACATCGTCATATTTGAACATGACAAGGGCATTGATGTGTCAAGCACATCTACCAATAATATTTTGGGGTGACTGTGTATTGAGTGCTACATATTTAATTAATAAGACACCATGTGAGTTACATATAGGAAAGAATCCTTATGAAATCATCTTTAGAAAAGCTCTTATGTACAATGAGATAGGGATTTTTGGGTGTCTTGCTTATGCGCATAATCTAAAACACGATGGAGACAAACTTGCGAGTCGAAGCTGAAAATGCATTTTTCTGGGGTATCCTTATGAGAAGAAAGGATGGACTTTGTTTGATTTGGACACACGTGAGTTCTTTGTATCTCGTGATGTCACCTTTGTTGAAGAAAAATTCCCCTATCTAGAGGAAAGATTTTTGTCTGGAGTAGAAAATGTTGATTTGAGAAGTTATGGTCTCTTGAACAAAATGTTGTTGTGTATGAAGACGATGTAGTGATACCACCACAACTGAGTGTCGAAGTAGTAACTCATACTCCCATAAAAGAAGTGACATATGTATTTGATAACGAGAATGGTGCAACAAAGGTCGTTTTGTGTTTTGATTCAGTGCCACAACCTGAGACTGACACAAGTCTGGGCAGAGGAATGAGAAGGAAAGAAGTGTCTGTTAAGTTACGTGATTATGTTTATAACACAATGTTTCAAATTGTGTCACACACCACTTGGCAGAGTGCAGACCATGAGTACAATATTGATAGATCATTTAATGAGGCAATGAAGTGTCCAAAGTTCAGAGATGCAATGCGATTATAGGTGGAAGCCTTAAAACGGAATAAAACTTGGTCGATTGAGCACCTACCACTAGGTAAACGTGCAATTGGATGTAAGTGAGTTTATACTATCAAGTATAAGGCATATTAAAATATTGAGAGATGTAAGACACATCTTGTAGCCTTAGGTAATCGCCAAAGATAAGGATTCATTATTCTGATGACACATTCGCTATGGTTGGGAAGATGAGCACTATTCAGTTAGTTCTCAAAGTGGTTGCTGGAAAGAATTGGAAACTACATCAAATGGATGTGCATAATGCATTTCTCCATGGTGACTTGGAAGAAGAAGTATTTATGACCCTTCCTTAGGGTTTCTACGCTTCTAACAAAGGTTTGGTATGTCATTTGTACAAATCATTATATAGTTTGAAACAATCTCCACGATGTTGGTTTGTGAAACTCTCAGATGCGCTTGTGAGTTATCGTTTCTTATAGAAAAAATTTGATTATTCTATGTTCTCCCTAGTCAATGCTTCTGTACAATTTCATGTTCAAGTGTATGTAGATGATTTTGTGGTGATAGGGAACTCTCTTGTGGAAATTCATAAGTTCAAGACTTACTTGAGTGGTTGATTTCATATGAAAGATTTTGGGAAGCTCAAGTATTTTCTCGGATTAGAAGTAGCACAAAGCAATGAAGGTATTTATCTATCATAGATAAAATATGTTCTTGATATAATTGCTGATGTTGGGATTAAGGGTGTCCAATTCGGGTAACAGATCGGGTAATAGCTGGTAGGGGTCGGGTACGGGTAGTTCGGGTATGGGAAATCAATACCCAAAACATACACGTAGGAGTAAGGGTTGGGTAATGGTGGGTACGGTTCGGATAAGGGTCGGGTAGTTAAAATCAATACATGTTTAATACCTGAACTCGTAATATAATATATAAATTTGGGTAATATGTGTATCAATATTTGAAAATAGTATAGTATTTGACTATAATATTCTATCTTTATAAAAAAAGTTTAGAAAATTGAATAAAATAACAACAAATGACATAAAATAATTGATTATGTAAGTTTTTTTTAATGTTTATTAGAACATATATTTTTTATAACACAAAATCTATATTTATTTATGAAATTTTTATCATTTTTGTTAAGTTTTAAAATAATTTTATAAATTTAGTTATGTAAACAGGTAATTCGGGTACCCAAATAATTACCCTTACCCGACCCTTATCCATTTAAATTTTTTTCTTAGCCCATACAGCTAATTATCATTACTCGTACTTGACCCTTACCCGTAAATATGGGTTCGGTACATGGTTGGTCGGTTTACCCGACCCAAAATGGACAGGCCTAGTTGGCATGTTTGGTGGTTAGGTCGTTGATTTCCCAATGGATTTGAATCATTAGTTAGCAAAATATACCGAGAAAGAGCTTCTTCACCAATACGACTATAGGCGACTTGTTGGAAGGTTGATTAACCTCTATGTTACTAGATTGGATATTGCTTATTCGGTACATATCTTGTACCAGTTTATGCAAAAGCCAAAAGAAGATCATTGGACTGCTTCTTTGCAAGTTGTTTGATATCTGAAAGGGTGTATAGGGTTAGCAATACTTTTGACATCAGATATTTAACATCTTGGTGTGATTCAGATTGGGCGGATCACACTCTTACGCGAAGATCATTGAATGGATGATTAGTTCAACTTGGAGAATCACCAGTGTCTTGGAAATCAAAGAAACAAGATGTAGTCTTTTTTTCTTTCGCTGAAGTAGAATATCGAGCTATGGTTGTTGCGTTGAAAGAGTTAAAATGGATAAAGAGTGTGTTGTCTTCTATGGGTATTGCAAATTATGGTCTAATGGATATGTATTGTGATCTTATTAACTAAGCCCACAAAATAAGAGGGAATGAGTTTGAATAGAAATCTAACTCTTAGTCTTCAAATGACCATTGATCTTCAAAATCCCGTATTGATTTTTGGGCAGAAAACGACTACGTGTTTTGGGGCTTTTTTGTACTTGTATCATGATCTAATTGGTTTGGACTCGTTTATTAACATCAATAATTGATTTTTGAGTGCTCCCATCATTTAGAACTTGATGAATTAGTCCATTAAGTGTTTCAGCAAACTTATTCTCCTTGATTCTTGTAATTGGTCCATCCATGACATGCAATGCATCCTCTTAATCTTCCGTAGTTTCTTCAATGATCATATCATATCATCCCCTTCCTATTAAAAAGTATATGTCTTTAGATATCAGTCATCTGCCACAAAAAGAATCAAGTCATAAACAATAAATCTTGAATTTACTTCGTATTTACTTAGTAAGTCAATCTTGTAAGCATTTTTATTGATCTTCTCCAATACTTTAAATGGTCCATCAACCCTTAGTAGTAGCTTGGACGTTCTTTCATTTGGAAAACGTGTCCTTCTTAGGTGAATCCAAACTAGATCACGAGGTTCAAAGACCTTCATCCACTTTCCTTTATTAGCTTGTTTATGATACTACTTAGTCCTTTTCTCTATGTTGAGCTTTGCTTTCTCATGAATCTGCTCAATAAGTTCAACCTGCTTCTCTCTATCAGAACCAACATGCTCACTCAAAGGTAATGAAGTTAAATCCGAAGGTGTCAAGGGATTAAAACCATGAACAATTTAAAAAAGTGAGTATCTAGTAACATAATGGACATAATAATTATACATGAGGCAAACAATCTTCTCAAGGTTTTATGTTTTTTTAAAGATTGCACGCAAAAGAGTAGTCAAATTTCAATTAACTACTTTAGTTTGTCCATTAGTTTGTGGATGAAAAGTAGTTGAAAAAAACAGCTTAGTTCCTAACTGACTCCATAATGTTTTCCACAATTTTCCTAGGTATTCTATGTAAAACAACTTGCCTAAAACAAATTATGTAACAAGTAATGCATCATCATATTTATGGCAAGGTATGAAATGTGTCATCTTAGAAATCTGATCTAAAACCACAAAAAACATAATCTCTTCTTATCTATGTTGAGGTACGCCAAACACAAAATCCATTGAAATATCAGTTCATGGTGCAATAGGAATGAGTAAAAGAGTATACAAACCTTAAGATTGAGAAATAGACTTAGCTTGTTTACAAGGTATACATATGACCCAAATTCTTTCTACATTCCATTTCATGTGCGGCCAATAGAGATGCTTCTGTAAAATAATCATAGTCTTGGAAAATCTAAAATTCCCCATGAGTCCACCTCCATGGGACTCTTTAACAGATAAATCTCTTAAAGAACAGTTGTACCTCTTCTGTTGAGATGCTCAAGCAGAATTGTCTTATGCAACATCTATTTGATTTCAACATAATGTTGCATCTCCATTCTATCTTGCACCTCTCAGTTCAATCCTTCTAAAAATTTGGCCATTGTAGCTTCTCTATCTTCATCTATGTCAGCTTTGATTATTAGAGACTCCATCTCTTGGTAATAATCCTCCAAAAATATGTTGAATGAGATTCATGCTCAAGGTGAAACCCTCACTAAGGAGAAAAATTCGTTGAAAAATGTGAATATCGATCTAGAAGTATCCTTGAAGGCAGTACGGGAGGAGAAGGAGTTGGCAGATGACGTGGTTGGAGATGCGGAAGCCACTTTTGATGGGGGCGAGTTGGCTTAGAGAAAGCAATAAGATAAAGTTCGCCGAGCAAACATCAAGCTAAGGTAAGTGAAATGTCTCAACTCAGGGAACTGAAGAAGGCGTTGTGTGCTGCAAAAAAAAAAGGTGACTTCAAAGTACGAGGTGAAGCTAGAGAGCTTCGTGAAAAGTCTTCAAGAAAAAGACAAGTACATGCCGACCTAGCTTGTCTTGAGCCAGTCAAGAGTAACATTGATCTAGTCAAAGGCCTTCAATGAAGGCAAGATAACCGACATAGAAGCTGGGAGAGAAGGCAACTCGAGGCCAAATTGACATAGAAAATCAGCTCGATTCTGCTCATTGAAATTGATATAGAAAAAGACTTGAGGGTCACTCCAGACTCATCTTGTGCAAGCTAAGTTGATTATGAGTCTTCCGTTCGGCCTTTTGAGGCAAATAACTTGTTTTGGTAAATGATCCTTATTTGTAGTGCATGCACATCATCAGAGGTCCCTAAGTGCTCCATTTGTATAAATTTCCATCAATTCGAGAATATTTTGCACTTCTTGCTTTTATTTTCCTTTCATCCCTTTTTTGGGTGGGAAAATCACGTCAACTATGTAAATTAAGATATCTTCTCGACAATCGATTTTAGCTTTGACCTCGTCTACCTCAAAAGGTAGCTTGATGTTTGATAGAAAGTCTGGATCATCTTCTAGGTCGGGTTAAACCAGCTCGATCAAGCATATTGAATACTCGTGTGCAATAATTGGTTGTTCTATTATTTCGACTCGATTTATGCATTTAAGAATGGGTTCTTATGTGGAAGCTAGTGCGGTGAGTGCGTCTACTAATGAGTTCTCCCCTTGAGAAATTTTGGTTAGCTCAAACTCGTCGAATTGGGAGGGTAGCTCTTTGATGAGCTGTAAATAAGCATCCATTCAAGAAACTTTTGTTTCATATTCACCATTATATTATCTTGCGACAAGCTAGGAGTCACTATATGTGTTTAGGTGTTTAGCCCAAATTGCTTTGGCGAGACGCAACCCAACGAGCATAGTTTCGTCATATTCTGCCTCAATGTTGGAAACGGTGAAGTCTAGAAGGAATGATTGCTCAATCGTTTCTCTATCTGTGGAAATGAGGCTTGTTCCAACACGGGATCCATTTTTAAGCTTGATCCACTGACATTAAGGGACCATATCGTGGTGGTGGTTTTTATAATGTTGTATATTCATGGGTATGAGTTTGATAAGGAAGTCCGCCAAAACCTGTGACTTAGTGGCTACTTTTTTCTTGTATTTGATGTTATATTCTCTTAGTTTGATCACATTTGAATAGTCGCCCAAACTGTCGCCCAAACTGATTAGAGTGTGCAATATTGTTCATAATGGTTGGCCGGAGAGAACTATAAGCGAATGTGATTGAAAATATTGCCATAGTTTACGATATGTGACCAAAACTTCAAGGGCGAGGTTTTCTGTAGTAGGATGTGTGTTTCTACATCTTTTAGTATCTTTTTACATAGAATATAGGCTTATGCTCGCCTTAATCCTCCCAAAATAGCACACCACTTACTGCATGCACTGACACATTTATGTAAAGGAGTAGTATTTCTCTCGGCTTTTCTAGCATGAGTGGGGTCGATAGGTAAGTTTTCAACTCACTAAAGGCCTACTCGTACTCTTCGTTCCATTCGAATTTCTTGTTTGCTCGTAAGAGTTAGTAGAATGCTAAGAATTTATTGATGAATCGTGAAATTAATCAATTTAGTGCGGTTATTCGTTCGGTCAGACGTTGCACTTCCCTTCGATTCTTAGGGGATGGCATTTGTAGTAATGCATTAATTTCCCTAAGGTTGGCTTCTATTTCCCTTTTTGTGATGAGTTAACCCTAAAAATCTCTCGAGGTTACTGCAAAAGTGCACTTGGAAGAATTGACTTTTATGTCATGCTTATTAAGGACTTCCAAAAATTATTGGAGTTAGCTGATGTGGTCATCTATTTGTGCAAAATTTTCCATGTTATCAGATATATATATTTCCATTGTTTTGTCGAGCTGGGTAGAGAAAACCCTGTTGACCAAGTGTGGTAGGTTGCTCCCGCATTTTTCAGGACGAAAGGAATGACCTTGTAACAATATATGCCTTTGTTTATTAGAGGGATGCATCAAAATCTAATTATAGCCCTAGAATACATCCATGAATGAGCTTTGTTCCGGTTGTTGGTTTTACAAGCATGTAGATGTGCGATAAAGGAAAACTATCTTTGGGACAAGCTTTGTTCATATATGTGAAGTCGATATAAACTCACCATTTTCGATTTTTCTTCTTTACCATGGCTAAGTTCATTAACCAATATGGGTATTTCAAATTAGTGATTAACTTTGCTCGTAACAGCCTTTTTGCCTCATCATTGATGGTTTGAGCGCGCTCAGGGCCTAATTTTTGTGGTTTTTGTTTGACGGGCTTAAATATAAAGTCTACATTCAGCTCATGAAATGTAATTTCTTAGCTTTTACTAGGCATATCTCCAACTCCGAAGTGAATATGTGCTTGTTTGCTCTTTGTAATTCGATCAGTTCATGTTTCGGGTCTCCTTAGAGTTTGGATCATATGCCCACACATCTATCTTTGAATCGCACTTACGTATACACTTATGTAAGTTGATCGAGCCTCGACTCCTCCTATGGTGGAGATATAACTCCATGAGATAGCTTACACAAGCATATTTCTAGTTTCCTCTAATCGTTTTACACATTGGTGGTACGTGGAGGGGATTTCTTTCATCTCACTGATTCATAGCATACCAAGTTTTGCGTTTTAGATCGCACGTCGTTCCATAACTGTGAACTCAATAGTTGTGCACACTACTTCAATGTATACTAGTAGCTGAACTATCCCTAGTGTCATCATGCTTTTGCTCGTGAAGCATGTAAGAGATGTTGGTAGCTCCCGAATTATAGACTCATCGGTCTCCAATTTTTACATTGTTTCCTTCTATATCAAGTCGAAAGAGCCTCTGGTGTCTACAAGGGTGTGTGCCATTTTTGCAATCTTTAATCATGATTTCAGTGAGCAAAGGGACAACATGCGGTATGTCTAACCAAACAATATCTAGTTTGTCAAACGACACGGGCTCGCCTAGGTTGGTCGGTTTAGTTATCCACTTAAGGCTCTAGTCATCTCCCCTAAAATAGGCCTTAATGTTTTTCGAACTGAGACAATACTTCAAGTTCCCCATGATGATGTTGATGTTTATTAACTTCTTAGGTGTGGGTGGTGGGGTTGCATTAGGTTGGGCGTTTCGCGGGCGCTTTTATGTATCGACTTGTGGCATGAGTTTCTCTATGTACTCTTTCCACCTTTGGTACTATTTTACCTTGTTCACCTACGTTTTACTTTTCTAGTGACACAGCTTTCAAAGCCTTGCACTGGTTCGCAGAGTGCCCATAATTCTAGTGGAGGTTGTAGAAGGGTTCTTCTTCATTTTCATGCTCGGACTATTTTCACTGCTTCCATGGGCCTGACTTGGTTTTACTAGTGAAGTAACTTTGTTATCCTGGTGGTCTTGGATTGTAATTCTGGTTTCCATACAGAAGAAGTTCTTGGCGTGGTGGCACTCGTTGTCTATGGACGGGGGTGTGATTAATATCAAACTCTCTAGGAAGATTTATCTATACTAGACCGCATTTTTAAGTGCGCCAATGGCTGCACGTCGGTCATATCGATCTATGAGTTCACTTCCTTGAATCGGACTATGAAGCTTTACAAAAAAAATTATGATTAGGATAGACTCTACAGGTCTACGTTCCATACCGCGTTCTCGATATACATTAAATAGTGCTAAAAAGTGTTCTTAGTTGATTGAAGTTCTTAATTGACCCCTCTGGTAGTCTTGGGGACTAGGTTAGTGTGGGCCCCGATAAGTGCTTGATAAAGAATTGATGGTACCCGACATTTTTTCCCTTCCCATGGATTGAGCTTATCCTACAGCTACTTGGAATACGGCTATATGGGTTTCATATCGGTTTTTGTCTTCGTATATGGGAATATTTATTTTTCTTGGATTTCTCACAAATGTACTAGTAATAACATTGACAAAGGGTGTACGCTAAGTCTCTTCTAGTTACTTATCGTTCTTGGGTGCTGAGCTCATTGCTTGATGCACCTTTGACCTATTCTTTCTTAGTGCTTCAACAACAAAAGCCTTTAACTTCAGTAGTTAGTCGCTTTCATTGGATGTTTGGTTTTCCTCGTTGAGGCTTACTTCATGGTCAGGCTAGCCTGAGGGATCTAGTTAATCCATATCATTGTTCCGCATAGGCGTTATGTCCTCCTCATTCTGATGGTGCTTTTCGGATCTCATCCTAGATAAAGACGGACCTTCGTGAGTCGAGTAAGAGATTATTAGTTTGTGGTAGGTCTAGAATTTAAATCATAAAACTATAATGCAGAGAACTTATCACCATAGCACAATAAATGGTCAAATCCACAGAGACCAGACAGCACGACTCTCAATTTAATTTCGAATCAAGTTAAAACATAAATAAGAGTGACTGTAACTGAAATAAGCAAAACTAAAATAAAACGAAAGTGAATCAATAATAAAAAGCGTCAAACAATAGGCAATCCACAAGTAATCAAGTTTAAAATTCAAGTTATCATGCAAAGATTTTCTTAAAATAGTTCTCAACTCAAAAGACATAAACTAGACTAATCTCCTCCCAAAGTATTAGATCCCTATGTTCGAATTACTAAAGCTAAACTCTTGTTGTATTTAGATAATTCAAACATGCATTACAGTTCAGATTCGATAAGTTCATAAACCCCTAAGATCATACTCCCGCAAGCAAAGGCATTTACTCATCTAGATTAAGTCAGATCTTTAAACCAAATCCCTTGTATTTATCAATTTAATTTTAAAGAAATAGTTAGTTACTCTAATTCATGCATTAAGATCAAATCTAGACTGAGAACCTAACAAATTATATCCCTTAATGAATAACCCTAACAATCAAACCTGATTTCCCTGGAAAAACCTAAAATCTAACTATAAAACTACTCATACATTGCAAAGTGTTGGTGTCAAAACCCCCCTCATCAGGATTTTGTCTCAGCCAGTATCACTCCATGAAGTTTGACTCAACACGTAATAGGCGTAGGAAGATTGACCATACAAGCTTCCCATCTAATTAACGATAGCTAAATGGGCGAGCACTCAGGGCGCAGATGGACTGCAAAGAATGCAAGTGTAGGCCAAGCATGAAAGGGATGAGTCAAGCAAGCTCCGAATTAAGTGGGATTCTTCGAGATCATAGGGCCAACTAACCGGGATGATCGGAACAATATGACAAAGGCAGAAAGGACTATAAAAGCAGAGGAAAAAAGAGCAAGAGGGATCTTTTGGCCAATTTTTGAGTTGTCTTTTACTTTAGAGAATTTATCTAAGTTGCAAGTATAGCCATTGAACTCAAATCAATAAAATTTATCTCTATTTAAATTTGTGTTGCGTCTTTTTCCTTATTAAACAAGAAAAATCTAATTCCTCATTGAGATCAACTTGAAAAAATTACATTGTGGATTTTAGCAACCAGAAATTAGCGCCGTCTGTCAGGAATTAAGAGTTCTTTAACGCATAAAGGAAATCCAACATTACCATGGTCGACAACATATCAACGCCACCTGACGGATATGCCAGCACAATTCAGGCGCTCCTCCAATCCGTGCAGTCCATGTCCGACAAACTGGAGACACAAGACGCCCTGAACAATTCCCTGCTTGACCGGCTCAAACGAATGAAGAAGGAGTCCGTAGATCAGACCAAGGCGATGGCCAAGCGCCTCGACCGCGCAACGTCCTTGCACCATCGTCCGATCAGGACCTCCTCACGACGATACCCCATTTCAGAAGAACATTCCATGAGGCTACGCTTTACTCCAACCCCACGTTCAGTTAAGACATGAGAACACCGCACTGACACCACGGATACCCCACCAAACGATGACCTCGAAAGAGAGCAATCCGACCAGAGGGACGACCAGCTCGACAACGAACCCGAACAGCCGAGTTGCACCGTGAGCCCCGAGGCCTCAAAGGATGAGAGAGTCCGAATCAACCTATCGGAGGAATCCGAGGAAGAGTTTGACAGGTACGAGGAGGGCACCCGTACCCCACCTTCCCGATCCAAAAAGCAACCTTAGCTCAGCACCAAAGCTTGACCGACTGATGGAGGAGATGCTCTGCAACCCGTACGCCCCACACATAAAGAACGCCAAGGTACGAAACCCCAGGAAAATCAAAATTCCCTTTTATGAAGGGAAAACAGACCCCAGTACGTACATGACCGTCTTCAAGATCGCAGTCAAGTGAGCGCAATTCGACGAATATGAGAAGGACGCAGGGTATTGCCAACTTTTCAGTGAACATCTTTAGGGATCGGCACTCACCTGGTTCTCTCGACTACCTGAGGGCTCAATCCATACCTTCAACCAAATGAGTTTGATGTTTCTAAAGCATTATTCGGTTTATATCGAAAGGGATATTTCAGATGCAGACATGTGAAGCATGACTCAGGGTCTAAATGATCCCCTCCGACAATTCATCTACAGGTTCAAAAAATTAATATCCCAAGTAGTAGTCACCGATAATGCCATAATTGTCACCCTCAAAAACATGGTCTTGGGAGAATCCGAATTCCGTACGGACCTGATATTGAATCCTCCAGCAATGATTGATGACGCACTGCACATGTGGAAAGTATTCGCACGAATAGAAGAGAACCTGATCGAGATGCAGAAACGAAGCCAAGAAAAAAATCAAGTGACTCAGGCCACTGCCCCAAAGCAAAATTCCCCAGTAGGCAACTAAACATTCTTCGTCTGGAAACCCAAAAATGGACCTTAGAACCAATGGAAACGATCTGAGGAACAAGGGAACGTTAAAAAACACTGCGATTATCATAATTAAGATGGTCACTCTACCTGGCTGAACTCAAACTCAGAGAAAGGACCTTATAGCAATTACATATCGGGGAGCCAACCCTACCTGCGAAACCAGTATACGAGAAACCCAAACTCGATGCGGTGACACAGTACTGCATCTATCCAGGATACCCAGAGCGCTGCGACAGCATAGGATCAAAGCTTCAAAAAAATTTGAAAGAGGAGCTGATTATGTTCCTCAAAGAAAACAAACACACTTTCGCATGGAACATGACAGATATGTCGGGAATAAGCTTAGACATCATGTTTCACGAACTAAACGCATATCCGATCTACAAGCCGGTTAAGCAGAAAAAGTGCAAGTTGGGAGCCGAGCAAGATCAGGGAGTCAAAGACGAGGTGGAGAAGTTGCTAGGTGCGGGATTAATTTCCAAGGTGAAATATCCATAGTAGCTGGCGAATCCCGTGGTAGTGAAGAAAAAGAACGGGAAATAGAGAGTATGCATAGACTTCACCGACCTGAACAAGGCATGCCCCAAAGACAGTTTCCCACTACCAAACATAGATCAGCTCATCGAAGCCACAGCCGGTTACAAGCAACTCTCATTTATGGTCGCCTTCTCGGCTATAACCAAATAATCATGAACCTAGACGACAAGGAGAAAACCGCTTTTACTATGGACAGAGGAATTTATTGCTATAAGGTAATGCCCTTTGGCCTGAAAAATGCTGGCACAACTTATTAACGCCTGGTTAATAAGATGTTCTCGGAACAACTAGGCAAGACAATGGAAGTGTATATAGACGACATGCTCGTCAAGTCTTCCGATGAACACAACCATGTGGGCGACCTGCGCACCTGTTTCCAAATACTGAACACCTATGGGATGAAGTTAAACCCGGCTAAGTGCACTTTCACAGTAACTTCAGGGGAATGCCTCGGTTACCCGGTGTCCAAGAGAGGCATCAAAACAAATCCCAAACAAATCAACGCACTGTTAAGGATGCCTTCACCAAAAAACACGAGAGAAGTACAAAGACTAACCGGACGCATAGCCGCCCTAACCAGGTTTATATCTAAGTCAACAGACAAATGCCTTCCATTATATAACCTTCTGAAGGGAAACAAAAAATTCATTTGGAACGAAGAATGCGAGTTGGCATTTAGGACCTG
>OVBE01001379.1:0-16537 GCA_900406425.1 Iberis pinnata | reverse complement strand
GACCCCCCCCCCCCCCCCGTCCTTTCAAAGCCACAATAAAGGGAAACCCTATAGCTTTACATCGCGGTGTCGCCTTATGCGTTTAGTTTGGTCCTTGTACGCGAGGAGCTAGGCGACCAAAATCTGATCTTCTACCTCAGCAAAATCCTGGACGATGCTGAAACCATATACCTGACAATAGAAAAATTGGCCCTAACAATAGTGCACTCTGCGAGAAAATTGCGATCCTATTTCCAGTCACACTCAATCGTCGTATACTCAAACCAGCCGCTGCGTACGTTCCTACACATGCCCAACTAGCCGGGAAGACTTTTCAAATGGGTTGTCGAGCTCAGCGAGCACGACATAGAATTCAAAAGCAGAACCTGTGCGAACTCCCAAGTCCTAGCATATTTCTTGATAGAACTACCACCCGAGATGGATGCAACAATAAAACCTGACCAAGCAAAGTGTTCCTTGTACGTAGACGGAGCAAGCTCGAAACAAAGTTCCGGGGTAGGAGTACGATTAATCTCCCTAGCCGGGGAGATGATCGAGCAGTCATTCCAACTAAACTTTGTTGCGTCAAACAACAAAGCCGAGTACGAGGCAATAATTTCCGGACTGCGACTGGCAACGGTGATTGAGGCCAAACGAGTCACCGCCTACTGCGACTCCTAGTTGGTTGCGAAGAAATTTAGTGGGGAATACGAAACAAGGGACGACAGAATGGAAGCGTACCTGGACGTAGTAAAAACCCTCTGCCTTGAATTTGTGGACTTCAACCTGGTTAAAATCCTCAGAGGTGAAAACATACCCGCTAACGCCTTAGCCGCGCTGGCATCAACTACAGACCCACAAACGACCAGAGTCATACCGGTTGAAACTATCAATAAACCCAACATCTACATCACCAAAGCCACATGTGTAATACATGAGACAAGTGAAGAATACAACGGTATTCCAAACCTCGAGGATGTCAAAGAAGACGAAGTTCCGGTGGAAATAGACGAGGTCTAGTTGGAGATAGATTGGAGGGTTGAGATACTTGCGTACATCACGGAAGGGATCCTACCACCAAAGAAATGGGATGCCAGAAAACTCAAAGCCAAAAGCGCTAGATACATTCAATTAGACGGGAACCTTTATAAATAGAGCGTACGAGGCCCACTGCTGAAGTGCATATTCGGGGATGAGACAAGGAAGATCATAAGGGAAGTCCATGACGGAGCATATGGAAATCACTCAGGAGGTAGAGCGTTGGCATTCAAAATAAAATGATATGGCTACTACTGGCCGACCATGATCACGTACTGTGAACAGTATGCTCTAAAATGCGAGAAATGCCAAAAACATGCACCATTGATATACAGACCAACTGAGAAGATACAGTCCATCACAGCACCATACCCATTCATGAGATGGTCCATGGACATAATTGGTCCTATGTACAGGTCGAAGAAGAAGCGTTTCCTCCTCGTCTTAACAGACTATTTTTCTAAATGGATAGAGGCTAAGTCATTTACCAAGTTCAAATCCGAGAATTTGGAATCCTTCATTTGGAAAAACATAATTTGACGACATGTGATCCCCTACGAAATCCACACGTACAACGGCCCTCAATTCACCTCAGATAGATTCAAAGATTTCTATGAACGAATGAGAATAAACTTAATTTTCTCAACTCCGTATTACCCGCAAGCTAATGGCCAGGCTGAGGCCGCTAACAAAATGATTTTGGACGGCCTAAAGAAAAGACTAGACTCCAAAAAGGGTAGATGGGCCGAGGAGTTCGAAGGAGTATTGTGGTCTTATCAGACAACGCCTAGGAGGGGAACGAACAACTCATCGTTTCCTTTAGTATACGGTATCGAGGCAGTAATACCAGCCGAGACCAAATTCCCAAGCCTCAGACGCGAGCTGGCACCCGGAAGACGGATCAAAATGACCAGATACTCATAGACATTGCCGACACGGTTGATGAGAGGAGAGACCTAGAAATGATAAGGCTACAAAATTACCATAATGCTACAACCCGATTCTACAACAAGAAAATCAAACGGAGACGTTTCGAAGAGGGAGAGTTGGTACTATCCTTCAACTACTTCGTCAGCTAGAGTCTCATCCTTCTCCGCTTCAACAGCGGCTTCCTCAGCTAGGTTCACAGACAGAACATCCGTACTATAGGGATTGATTCCTTCAACTGGATTGGGCTCAGATGTTCACTTAGATCGGACCCGGTGGGTGACGCCACCCAATCATTCTCCAAGTTCAATTCTTTGAAGTCCAGCATGGCCAGTTTCTCATAAAACCCGACCAGGTCTCCCTCCACCTCTTTCTGCTATGCCTCCAACGTGGTTTCCCCCTGGGTCAAAAGTTTGATTAGCTTGAGGTTACCTTTGATTTGCTCCACCTGTATCAGTTTCTCCTGGTACACCCTTTCATTTGCAACTTTACCCTTAACCCGCTTCATCCTCTTTGTGAACTGTGCATTTAGTTCATCTTCTTTCTCTTTAAGTTTCTGAGCCAGTTGATGATCCCTCTCCTTAAGAAAAGATTCCAACTCCTTGGCCATATCAACCACCTTATCCTTTAGATTTTTCTTAGCTTTCTCATAACGAACCGTCTCCTCATTCAGCCTCTCGGCGTCCCTCTTCCTCAGGTCCTCCAACTCAGCGACCTCAGCCCTCAACTTGCTATTCTCGTCAGTTAGCATCTCAACCCTTCTCACCGTAGTGTTCAACTCCGAAATAGCTTTATCATCCCTTACCGTCGCATCCGCAACCAGCTCAACCCCAGAGTTCCTCTTTGCTTTCCTCAGCTCCTCATCCAGGACCCTCACAAGCCGGTTCGCTAGAGCCGCAGTCTGAGAACGGCAAACATATAATTCAATCAAAACAAAGGGCCAAGCAGGAGCATAAAATAAATAATGAGAAGCATCCATACCTCAGCGTGAGAGCGAGCCCACTCAGCATACTCTCTTTGTATTGGGATGGTCATACACCTTGGGCCCGCCAAGCCGGATTATGGATACCAGCTTAGCACAAAGGTCATCATCCTCAATGATAGGAGACTGTTTCGGCCAGGTAAAGCTGAAAGAAAATCCACCGTAATCATGAGAACCAACCAGAGACGTTTCTTGCGTACAAGATCTTTTCTCTACTGAAGCTTCAAGATGGCGAGAGTTGCGACGACTTAGGGGAGGACGAGACGTCTTCTTATGGGAACCCACGACCTTCTCTTTGGGAGCATCACCGCATAATGAGTCAGAAACCTCAATGGGATCCATGTCCATTGGGGTTTTGTCCTTTGGTGTCTTAACCCCCTGAGCAGTATTGGGGTCCGCCGAGTTGGGAGCGTCCTGAGAACTTTTCAATTTAAGAGCTTCATGGTAAGGAATAGGATTCTTCATTGTGATGGATGGACACGGAGATGGGGTATCTATAGGAAACCAAGTACCAAGTGTCACACAACCTGAATGGACTAAAAAGAGGAACTGAATCTGAATACTTACTTGAAGACGATTTAGAAAGCGGTTCAAGTGGGAGCCAGTTACAGGAGAATCTTTCTCCTTCAAACGTGCTCTAGTTGTTCAGTCGATTACTTTCAAGAAGGCTCCAATTCCTCAAGTACTCGAAAGAAGGATTCTCGACTTGAGCCAAATGCAGAACTGGTAGGACACCTAAGAAAAAGAAGAAAGAGAGGGTCAGTTAACCAACTACGCCGGAAATCCAAAACCACAGAAAATACAAATCAGAAGCAACAAGGTGATGATAATCAAAAAATTTTCAAAAAAAAAAAAAGAAACAAGGGGGTAAATCTAAAACTTGAAGGCAATCCACACCAATTTCCCGAGTCCACCAAGATTGCAGGTCGTTGGGGCCTTTAGTCCCAAAAAAAAGATGATTAACTTCTATAAAGAAGTAGAACTTATCCAAGTTGGTTTCATCTTTTGGGGTTTGTTTGGTTGTTAGCCCCTAATTAGGCTTGTTTGCAAGATACCAGAGACCGCCCTTTGGTCCCCTTTTGATGTATGTAGCTACCTCCAACATATCACAGCCCAGTTTAACCCATTCTCCCTTGCCTGGATCATCAAAAAGATCGCATTCCGAACTCCTTTGGGCATCAGTTGGCTTAACGCCATCCCTCGACGACGCACATACCGGACCAACAGTTCACGAACATGAAAGCGCAACCCACAATTTTTTAAGAAGATCTCATAAACCATGACAAACCCGGCTGGGGGATTTTTAGGAAACTGACCAGTTTTGGGGATTAGGAACCTAATATCGGAAGCGAAGTCAAATTGCTCCCAAATCGTCCTCACAGATATAACAGTTGATCGGGAATCAGAAAAATTCATGATCCATGGAGCCGCAACTTCCCTAGATCTCATACCGGAAGCCATAAAAGTTCCAACACTGGTACTAGTCGCAGGATGTGACGAAGAACTCCTGCTCCAAGAATGGAGTGCGAGTTGCTTGGACATAGTAGACGAGTCGAGGCAGAGGAAAGATTAAAAGAAAGAAAAACAGGGGAAAGGTGAAAACCGAAGAAGATGAAGGAGAATTAGGGAAGAAAAATCGCAAACCCTAACAAAATCAAGAGAGATAAATGAAGAGAGACTTAAACTTTTGCTGCGTAAGGAAAGAGGGATAGTTGACAGTTGAAAACGGAGTGGGGGAAATGGATCCAAACAGTTGAGGTGAGAGGAAAAGCAATAACTGCCTCGAAGAACACAAAGACTACCTTTTTGTAGGCGTAATGATGAAGAATTTGATTTTTAAATTCAAAGAATCCATCGCATGCACGAAGGGATAACCGCCGAACTGTTGAGACTTCCTCTAATCAAATCCGCAACAAATTGGCTTATCAAATACTAGATTTTCGGATTGTTAAAAATTATCCGACTTCGCAACAAGAAGCATTATTAACATATGAGTAAAATAAATATAGCACACACATGTGTATACCTAAATAATGACGACAAAGGCAATGTGAGCATATAAAATGACAACGGCAATCAAAAATCACCTCTGAGTTTGAAATCCTACTGGAAACTCACCAATCGGTTTTCGAAGGTCACACAATTCTCTAAGCTCATAAGGAGACCTAGGGGATAATCTGTTGGTGTCAAAACCCCCTCCATAGGACTTTGCCTCAACCAGTATCACTCCATGAAGCTTGACTCAACACGTATTAGGCGTAGGACGATTGACCAGATAAGCTTCCTATATGATTAACGATAGCTAAATGGGTGAGCACTCAGGGCGCAGATAGACCGCGAAGAATGCAAGCGTAGGCCAAGCAGGAAAGGGCTGAGTCAAGGAAGCTCCAAATTAAGTGGGATTCTCCGAGATCATAGGGCCAACTAACCGGGATGATCGCAACAACACGACCTAGGCAGAAAGGACTATAAAAGCAGAGGAAGAAAGAGCAAAAGGGATCTTTTGGCCAATTTTTGAGTTGTCTTTTACTTTAGAGAATTTATCTAAGTTGCAAGTGTAGCCATTGAATTCAAATCAATAAAATTTATCTCTATTTAAATTTGTGTTGCGTCTTTTTCCTTATTAAACAAGAACAATCGAATTCCTCATTGAAATCAACTTGACAAAATTACATTGTGGATTTTAGCAACCACACAAAGCAAAAACAATACAACATCAAAGAAGAACACATAACTAATAAGATAAAAATAGATATAATAAAGATCAGAGTTTGGAATTCTTCTCTAAATACAATAAAACTGTAAAAGTGTAGTGTACAATAAAACTAAGCATAAGTGTAGTGTACAATAAAACTAAGCCATAAGACTTTTATTATGTAAATAGAAAAATAATTAAAATAGGAAATAGGATAAGCTTGAAGAATCTTTTACAAAATATGGAAAATCTTGAAATTTCTCGCAGGTGGTCTGGATCAAGCGATCTGAGGTCAAACCGATCGGTCTGTGTCCTCCGGGTCCTGCTGGACCGATCGGCCCAGGGGTAGACCGATCGGTCTGATTCTTCTGTTTTCTTCTAGAAGTTTGGACCGATCGATATGGCTTGTTCGAGGCTTCATTTTTCCGGATTGATCAATCCAAGATCGGATTGACCTCTTCATTCTTCGCTTAGCCAAATTCCATCCAAATGTGCAAAAATTCATCACTTTAAGTTCAAATCGACCCGAAAAACTGTAGACCTAAAAATATGTCAAAATTGCATGAAAAAGACATGGGTAACGCATAATAGCAGACATAAATGTCCACTAAATTGCGTTAAAGCCGAGTAATATCAATATGCGAATCGACACACCAGGATTTTTCGTGAGCAGGAGCGTTTTTCTCGCTACTGTCGCCTCATATTTGCTCACTCATAATGCTCAAGCTTTCTGTGGTTTGCTTGTTGGCTATGTCTTGTTTGTCAAGCCAGAAAAAGGTTGCATGACTCGTCTTCTATTGTTCCTTAGTTTTGTTGGCTAGCAATTTGATCACATCTCGGACTAACTAAATTGTTGTAAAAATTTCAGACTCGGCCAAAGTGGATGGCTTTTTAGTTCGGTAATTTTCTGCGTTGAAAATTCTCAAAGTACCCTACGGTGGACGCCAAATTGTGGATGGTTAATCCCAGAATCGAATTAATAATCCTCATTTGAACTGTTAAAGTTGTAAAGTATAAGTGTTTTGAATAATGACTTAATGAGTGAAAGATTGTACAAAAGTTTTAATAGAAAGAGTTTTTCAGCCAGTAAGAGATCAAATTTTCTCTTACATTCTTTCTCTATATATATACGCATCACAAACTTTAAAAGTTTGTTTTACTCCTCATTTCTCGGGTAACTGGTACCACATATCTCGAATGAATTCACTTTACGCGCCACGTCATTTGTTAAGTCAAACATGGTCCTATGCGAGCATTGCCTTTGAGTTAAAAGATCTCATCTTTCCAGCTGAACTGGACCATCATGAGTTCTAATGGGCTGTAATTCATCTTTCGGATTTAATCTGGTGGAAGTCTAACTCTAACACCAACAATTAAGAATACTTTTAAGCAAGTAAAATAATAACCAATTTTCTCATTGACCAATGTGAAACTATTTTTCTATATGGTTTTACCGAAATTTGTTTCTTCAATGTGCAATCAAATTGTGATAGGCTTCAAATTCACAAAAAATATTCAATAAGAGAACTCAAATCATATGTAAATTGACGGGTTGCTAGAAAAATGCAAGCTGGAGAAGATGATGGAACCAACAAAGATCGAGACAAAGAAGACAGAAGAGTACAATAGTCAATCAAAGGCATAATAAAACATTTTAACCTTTTTCAATTTGCGTTTTAGAAAAAGAAATATCAAACGTACATTTTACATTAAGGTAATGACAGTACAAATAACAGAAGATACAACTTCTTACCAGACTACAAAAGGGCATCGCAGCAAGCAAATGAAAGAAACTAGGTCTGTACAAAAGAAACCTTGCCCCGGCTATTCATTTGTTCCTCGATAACTTTGTTGTGTCTTGGCTTGATAAATCACCTTCTTTCCAAGTTTTCCATTTGTTTCACCATATCCACCTTGCGGTGTACCTATCCACTGGGTGGGCGGTGAAGGCAACCGGTTGAGACTTGCATTTGCGGCTTCTGCGTAACTGGAATTCAATCGTTTGCTTCTCATGTCATCTTCTATTGATAACCCAGACATTTTTCGGCTCTGCTCAACAACTATCTTTGAGTTATTGTAATTCCAGTTATAGTCTGGAGTTCCATTTATTGAACCAGGATATGTTGGGCCATTATTGCTGTACTTTCCATAATAGGAGTAGCTCGTGTCATCATCATATGCTTTCCTGTAATAAGAAGAACCTGCTGCTCTTGGTCTGACCACTCCACCGTAATAATGATTACCCGGTTGTACATTTCGGTTGTATGAGTTTGGGTCAATTAATCCAGATGCCGAACCACTAGAGGATTTCATGTTAAGCGTGTTTTTTATTAGACGATGAGCTGCTTCTCCCAGCGTAGGTCCAGCTATAGCACCAGCCACCTGCAACCTGCACCGTCGAGATATGCATCATATGGTTTTTGAAACATATATCACACTTGAAAATAACAGCCTGTAGTTTACTTACCTATCTCGTGGTCGACGTCGGCTGCTATTCTCTTCATGCCACAAAGTGGGAAATGGCTTTATATCTGCAGACGTCAATATCTGCCAATAGATTTTCCATACTGAGTATTCATCCATTGTTTTGCAATTAACTCGAGACAATCTCCACAATTAAAAAAACAAGTAAATAGATTCTCTTAAACGCTAATAAGAAAGCCTATAAATATATTTTTCTATGATGCAGAGATGGACTACTACACAAATCATGATGCAACAAACCTTGTCCGGAATAATCGTTCCTCTTGGCGGTTCTGGGATATGAGAGTGTTTGGCAGGATTCAGGTATGTAACATTTCTGGAATATGTAGAGGAAAAATCCAAGTGAGCAAATCAAGACATCATCAATTTCGAAAAACACTAAATTGTGAAGCATAAGAAACGTACATGGCTCGGTTCTGTTCAATGCACGGCAAACCATTGACAGGTGAAACCACCTTAGTTTGGAAACCATTCCTTTCACTGAGCCAGAGAAAGCCATTCATCCCTTGGCTGCGATAGACACAAAAATCGAGAATAAGAACAATATCCAGACAACACACAAGCTTGTGAACTAGTAAATTTAGCAAATCAAAGCTAACCTAGAATTTGTGTCAATCATCCATGGAAGACATTCATGTGGTGGCAACTGGTGATAGAAACGGTAGTACTGCATAACCCGCTGGCCCAGTGGATGAGTGGAGTGTACGTATAACAAATCAAGCATCACGCTGTTGCGTTGCTGTTCTTGCACCTGCAAGATTGATTCCATTTTGAATTATGTTATAACTAATCATTTCAATGCTAGTTACCAAAACACAGACATTAAAACTGATGGTGAGAGCAATCTAAGCAGTAAAGAAACATCATGAAGGTCCAAGAATTTATTTTTCATCAAGATATATAATTTTCTTGAAGAAAACAGTTTTGAGCAAACAATACGCATATGTATTTGGAGTGAAGATCCAATTCAAACCGTTAGTGTTTCTTCAAGCTTCCTTGTAGCAGCTAATAATAATTTCTCCTCAATGAAAGGAAGTTTCGCAATACCCTGAGCCACAGCAAGTGTACAACACAACATCAAAATCTGAAGAACAACCTATATAGTCTCAGCGTAATCATCATCATCACTATATCCAAAGAATATAGACAACCATAAACCTGCCAGGCGAAACGCTTTCCATTCATGTCAATCTCAAAATCTGTAAATAGAATGATAGCTCATGACTTATGAGCATCCTAATCCAGAATAAATATGTAGGAAACCAACTATAAACTTATATTTAACATTATGACTACCAGCAGGGTAAAATTTCAGGATCGGGGATGAGGGATCGATCATCAACTTCCGGTATTGTTCAGGTAGAGCATTTGAGCTGCAATAACCAAGAAACACACTTCACATCACCACAGGCGCACAAAATAATAATAACTAAGGTTCCACAAAAAAAAAAAGAGGAAAGAACCTTGCAGCTGGGAGGGTTCCCATTAACTGATCAAAAGGTTTAAACGGCTCTCCAATGAAAAATGTGATTTCCAAATCAGATAGATTGTTGAGATCTGAAGCAAATGGAGCATAATGGTATGGATAAAACCTGAAAGAATTAGAAGAAAGGATCAGACGAGCATTTAAAGTTTCAACTTAGTATCAACATTGATGTCTTTCTCGAGAAAAAGACCCTTCACTCTACTATAATAAAATATTTGATCATTTGTTAGAATGCATGGCTCTCTTGGGAATAAAACGACGTTTTTAATGTAAACGTTTTGTAATATCAGACTGACCATTGCCAAGAGCATACACCTTGGTAGTAATACCGGCAAACCCAGCACAAACCTTCGACATATTTTAGTACCTACAAGAAAAATTGGTCAGTAGACTTTATGATAGTTTCATGTTCATCTAAAAAAGTCTCTAGAGTCACTTCGAGAAAGTAGTTATAACCCTCCTTGCAAGATTAAAAGGAACTGTACAGTTCTAAAGTTTTAAAATTAGTGGCAGAAAACCTGATAGATGAGAGACTTAACAGAACGTTAAGAGTCTAAATGCGCACAAAATCAGATTAGCACATGGCCTCAAGAAACTTCTATTAAACTTTAGAATTATTATAACAAACCATCAGGGGTGATAGAAAGAGTTATTTAAATAAACCTCACCAAGTCTTGTTTTATTTGATCAGTTTCCTCTGGATTCGCCGTACTAAACTTCTCAGCATAATACCTCCCCTTGTAGCCTGGCTCTCCTAGTCTAATCTACACAAATTGAAAGATCAATTTTAGTTCAACCTATTAAACGATTTCCAGTTAGTAAATAACTAAATATGATATAATCTCTCCAGCTCACACACTCATACTGAGAGAACGTTGCAATAATATATTACCTTATCGTCTATCGGTTCAGGTGGTACCTCAGATGGGTCTCTCCTTGATCTTTGTTTCATTTCTTCATTAGAGTCCATTGACTGGTATCAACATTAGCACACCATTAGCCATAACTTATGCAGTTTGAACAGTAGCACAAAAATGTCCACTAGTGAAACTAGTCATTGATTATAAGAGATTAAGAACACATAAACTCAAAATCTAGCTTTTCGGGATGATGTTGACACATCACCCTTACAAGAATTGGATTTGGCCCTGTTATAGAAATCTTATCCACTGGTACCAGAGGCAACCACACGACCAGTGTAACAAAAACGAATGCAGAAACAAAAAAAGGATCACAGAAAAGGTAGAGTGGCCGAAGTAGTGGTCAGTAACAAAAGCATAGTGGCATGTTGCGCCCTAACATCGGTTAGGAAACTCTCCTTCACTATAAGGATATGACCAGTGTCCTTCGCTAAAGCCTTCACAGGGTTGCAGAAAGGGAAATATGGGGTAGATTACAAGTACCTGTTTTATCCGTGTCCTTTTCTGAAATATTTTATCTTCATTTACAGCGACAGCTTGAATGAAATGCTCTACTCTGTCTAGTAAAACCTATCAGTACAGAAAAATATAAAAAAGTCAAAGAGTTAATGGTTTTAAAGAAAAATCCACAAAGTCCATGGAAATAACACATTCTTAGTGTTCATTAGAAATCATTTAGCCAGACAAGATCGAAGTTACGCAGTTGAAGTGAAAAGTTGTCACAAAATAACTAACAAATTTCTAACGCTCATATAAAATAGGATACTGAGCAATGTGAGCGAGAATGAAATATGGGAGAAGGGAATAACTTACCTCACCAGAATCTGTTAGATAGCCTCCCATAGCTGCAAACTCCTTTCTGTAAACATGCATTAGCAAGTTTATAGCCCCCTGAAGTAACAAAGAAACAGAGTATAAAAATTAAATAAATTCAACCTCAAGACTTTTTTTTGTCAATTACCCCAATTTTATTAGAGAGAGAGAGGAATCTAATTCTATACAGAGCTATTGTAACTATATATTACAATCAACAGAACCATCGTGTCATACATAACATTCAATATATTCAGCATGGAAAAGATTCCATACTGTTCATACCTCTCGAATTTCCAATGTAGGCATATGAGGTAGGAAGTCATTGCCAACAAAGAAGCAAAGGAACACAAAGTCATCTATAATTCTCTCAAAGTTGATCATGAAAGGAGGATTTGGAATGGCCAATTCATATTGCAAATATTCTCGCAACACCCAAATATTCAGGAACTATTAAAAAAGAATATCAGATCAGATAAAAAAAAAAAGTGGCATGCTGTTTAGCAGAAGGTCTCTTGGAAACTGATTGAAAAAAAGTTCCTTGAACCTGATATTTTTTCTTGTGGATTGGAATATCAGATGCTGCATTTGCACTACCTGATTTTCCAGGGCAATCTGCAGCGAAATGACCAGTTTGGCCACACACAAAACATTTCTCTTGTTGCCCAGGGTAAGTAATAACCTGGAATGAGTAATATATTCCGTCTTTTGATCAAGTGAGTATCTGGGCAAATATAGAGCATAGAGGTGAAAAAAACTACCTCTCTTAAGATTGAAAAGTGAACTTCATGAGTGGCTAAAGATAGCATTATCAAATCTGCATCCTGCACAGTAATATACAGCTCTTGGCAGGAAGCAATGGGCAATTTGTTGGAAGAAGCACCAACATCTAACAAGTAAAACAACTACATTGTGGGTTTATACTAACCAGACCATATAGACAATGCCGTGTATTTGGATCAAAACCAGGAAGATTGCGTTGGAGACGAATGTATGACATTATCTTGTGTTCTCCTTCGCCCGGAACATTGGAATCAGAAATAATTACCTTCAAATAATATTCCACAAAAACTTAGGGAGACAAATCACTTTGAAAACTTTATAAACAACACTAACAAAGCAAGAACAGCAAGATTATGATAAAATCTTGCACAGTTAGGATATAGCGGCTGAGTTAGATGAAGAATATCACACCTTAACAAATCTCCATCCAGGGTTGTGATTTAACCTAGATTGTACGTAATACTGAAGAGCTACAGACAATAAAGCCATAAACGGGGTCCCAGGAGTAATGACATTTGAATCTGAGGTTTCTGCTTTCTCTTTAACAGACAAGATTTGCCCCCCAATTTCAAAATCTTGTCTCAGCCTCTCTTCCTCAGCTTCCTATTCAACCAGATATAGTATTAGCAACTGTGGCCTATGCAAAGCCAAGGAAAACGTAAAATAGAAAGATATTATAAATACAACATACAGCCTCAGCTGCATCCTTTGCAGCTCTGAAGCGTCGAGAACGCTGCTGATTCATCTTTGCTCTAGGAGCAACCCCATCTGCGACATTATATTTAATCTGAACACATCTCACATAGGAAAACAGACAAGAACAAGGTAGCAAAAAATTCACCTATAGCCAAATAAAGAACCTTCCTTGGGCGCACTAACATAAAAAGATGGTCAATATACTCAAACATTGATTTGAATACATCATCGTATGTGGCAGGTGCAGGCTGCATTGATAGAATATATCATGTATCAAAATACAATTAGCTCTTCACAGTAATCAAGTATCAGCATAAAACATATAGCAACGCAAACTCACTCCAGTAAGTTATAATTTCCCTTCAACATAAACGATAAGCAAATCGCGAATTAGCATCTCTGTCTCTTTTTTTCTAGTGAAACTTTCAAATACCAACACTAGATTCACATAGGCGAGCAGAACCAACACAGCCATTTGAATTCAATTTACCAACGACAAAAAATTCAATTCAAGTTCCAAAAGGAAAATAATGCCGCAACATTTAGTATCACCAAGTTGTCAGTTACTTTCATTAACTACTGCTAAGCAAAATACTCAATAAAGCAACAACAGAGAATCATCATCTCCACAAAGATACTAAACTCAGTGATTTCATTTCTCATAAAACAAAAATCCATGTATAGTTATGATTACATAATAAGTTAAAGTCAAAACCCTAACTGAGTAATTTTCCCAGCTAAATCCGTACATAGGTAGAGTAAAGCTTACCTTTCCTTCAGGGTGAAAACAAGGATGGATAATACCGTTCATGTCGAGGTACAAATTATCAAATTCGAAGCCGTTAGGGTTAGGTCTGGTGACATCTACCGGAATTAGGTTGCCATGAACTCCATCGGTGGATCCCTCCTCCTCAATGACGTCGCTAATAGACTTCGGGTAACGGTCAGCGAGCCATCTGTAAAACGCTGGTACTCCCATGGCAGATTCGGTCTTCCGTAAGGTCGGTGATGAGAGAGATCTGAGTGAAGCTTGTTCGCGATCAGTTTGGCGTTGAGAATACTAATTGTGATGTTCTCATTCTACAAATTTTTTTTTACTTTTACTACCTGAGTTTTTATTTTTTATTTTGGTCACTGAATACTACCTGAGTTAATTATGAGCACCAAGCATCTCGCTTCCTAGACCTTGATTTAGCTGTGAAATGAGTGGGAATGTGAATGTTAGTGAGACGTGTGAAGAAGCCTAAACGTTTTTTTTAATGGGCTGATTGGTTGTACAGACGAACTTTAACGGGCCGGATGTCCGCACACGAAGAAGTGCAAAGCTCCCAAGTTATGGTTTGATTATTAATTTTTTAAAATGGAACAATGGTTCAAATTGTTGTAATTGGAACTAATTGGAACGCTAATTGGTCAAATGAATGGAAAAAATTTTGCATTCCCAGCCTATCCACGTCATCAACAAAATAACCAATCAAATATCGCCAGCTATGCAAACTATTAACATGAATCTTATGCAAAATGACGACAAACAACTTAAAATCTAATTAAATAATTAACATGAGTCCTAAGCATACTCATGTACAAATTAAAGCTCAAGTGTCACATTTTTACTTGACATTTAACCCTAGACAGAGCTTCATCGCGGTTGATGTTCTCTTCATCTTCTGAACATAACTCTCATTCGATCCTTTTCCCTATCGTTATAATCAATACAATTAAAGACTAACTAAACCTTATACATTCCTAATTCCTTAACCCCTCTTTCATATGTGAATCTTTATCCTATTAAAGCAAAAGCCATGGTCAATCTGTGAAAACAAAATTCTCTCCACCTAACGATCTGCTACAACTTATCATATCTTCCCACATCATCCTATTGCTCAGTACTACATACCTGTTATTTCCTTCTCGGTCTCTTCATATTCACTACTAAACCATAATTTTCACCTAATTAAAAATACGTATAATGATTAATGGATATTTATATATGATCGAGAGTTTATCGTTAGATCAGAGGATACTCATAAAGTTATATATGAATCTGAGGAAGTTGTTGATGTTTCTGTTCATGCTTTTGCTGATACGGAAGCAAATGTAGAAGAAGGTGAAGCCAAACCTACAAGGAAACCAAGAGCCAAGCTCAGAGACATAATAGGGGTAAGTAACCCAAATTGTGATTGTTTACTAATTATATAACAAGTAAGAAAAGTGGTTAGTATGATTATGTATATAGTTTAGATCATTTGAAATTGTTATGTATTGGAAGAGAATTGGGTCTTGCTTTTTTGATCAATAACTATCTTATAGGTAATGGGGGAGGTTCAATGTCACTATTTGTTGTTTGTGTATATATTCAACCAGAGAGCAATCGAAGTTTCAGAGAAAGTGAGACATATTCCAAAATTCAGGACATGAGATATTGTAGAAGTCAAACTGGTAAGTACTCGATATTTGAAAGCTTCACATATGTGTGTGCATCAAGTTGATGTGTTGATATAGTGGTGTTTGACTTGCAGGAAGTTCTTGAGAACAGACGTAGGCTATCAATCTACAAAGGCATAGTGATGTCAAGAAAAAAATGCAAGCATACACACTACCATTCGTATCCAAAGAATAATTGCCGGTTTTGATGTTGAAATCGTGTTTCCCATGTTTGTTTACCATTTGTTCTAACCTTCTTTGATTGAGAGTTCACTCACGTCTTATGATATATTCATTAGATTCATGTCTTTTTGTGAGAGGGAAAACTACCAGTTGAGCCTTATGCATACCCATGGCTTTTCTCTATTCTCATATCAAACAAGAGAGAGCTTAAAAATATTTCTTTGCCATTGAGAAGTAAAATGTGGCTTAAATCTTTGTCCTCTTGGAATTGGTGAAGCAGTCTGCTCATTTGACGGAAAGTCCAGAAAAAGGAGATCTTGAACAGAACTGCAATGACCTTGATAGCCAAACATTGCACAACCACTTTCTTGCGCAAAGACAAAAGCCAAGTTTCTTGAGGTAAAGCATGTGACATTGTTACTGTGCTTTCATCTTCATCACGCTTTTGGGACTACTCTTCATAATCCTCTTTTACCATTTTCTATAATTACGTGTAACTGTTACTAGCTCTTGATCTTTTGTTGTTAATTTTTTTATTGGTCGTATGAGGTACTAGGTTATTTTATTAGGATAAGCAACTTGACATTCCCTCAAAGAACAAATGAATTGAAAGATAAGTAATTCAATGGTTGGACAGAATATATTAATGATAAATCAACAATTGTAATTCATTGAACATAAGTTGGTGATGGAATAAAGATCATGAGCTGAAAGATAAAAAGTTGTTCAATGTGTGTACCAACAAATCAACATGGACAATAAGATAACTACCTACAAGACTTTAATGTAACGATCGAGAAAACATAAGCATTTGAAAAATGTCCTAGGCTACACTTTAATGTTTTACAATTCATAAATAATAACCTGCTCGGATGAAACTTGTATTAGACACAATACAAAGTCTTTAGTAGGCTCATCAAATAATGACTAAATTTTTTTTTTTGCACATGCTATATAAAGTATTCCATCAAATGGAAGAGCAAAACATTGGTTGAGGTAGAGAACCGAGAAGGAGTCTTACATTTCATACACTTTGTAGCTAAAGTAAGTTTGACAAAATACTTTTGACGTTTTCGTTCTTCTCAAATACACGATGACGGTAGTTTGAGGCTCTGAGTGTATCAAAT
>OVBE01001378.1:0-37288 GCA_900406425.1 Iberis pinnata | reverse complement strand
CCACCGGATGCGAAACAAACACCTGTTGGAAGATCTTTGTTCAAAAGGGTAGGATCTCGGTAAGCTGGTAACAGATTTTTTACACCCAAACATTTGGCTTTCAACAAATTAATTTGGTAAAACAAAACATTAATAACGTAAATTCTTTTTTTTAATATATATATATATATATAAGAGATATTAACAGAGAAAACTCTTCCATTTCCGAATCTTCCGGTAGCTTTTCCGCCTATAAAATTTCTACCATACGGAAAATAATTGCATTTAGATAGTGTTCTAAGGTTGTTGTTATTGCCCGTATCGAGTATCGAATCTCCAAATGCAAACACTGCTGAAACTGTATTTCTTCCAGTTACTTGTTCTGAAATTGTTGTATATATTTCCCCAAAATACTTGTGCATGTCCAATTATAAACAACCAAACTGAACACAATGCCAATAGCATCATACTAGATTTCATATTACTCTTATTGAGATACATTGGTTAAAATTGGTTTAGTATCGGTTTGTTATTTCTTTATTAAACCAGATTTGAATTACA
The DNA here is from genome assembly GCA_900406425.1 of Iberis pinnata. Classification (NCBI taxonomy): domain Eukaryota; kingdom Viridiplantae; phylum Streptophyta; class Magnoliopsida; order Brassicales; family Brassicaceae; genus Iberis; species Iberis pinnata. The sequence goes on along the minus strand of OVBE01001378.1, from coordinate 36,748 downwards.
TTGTATATATATAGTTGTAACTGAACTTTTACATGGTGAACAGAAAATAATAAAGTTTTGTTCTCTTTCTTCTCCTTCTTCGAGCTCTCTTCTTCTAATATGGTATCAGACGAAATTCCGCAATTTCTACATATTTCAGCTTCTGGATCTTGATTTGAGCTCCATTCATCTTCGATTTTTCATCTTCTTTCCAATGAGCCAATCAATTTCATCTCTCGCAGCTCATTGTCTTCAGTTGTTCATCACTGGTATTCATCTTTTTAGTGAATTTGTTCATCAGATTTCAAAATTGATCATCATCTTCTTCAATTTCAGTTGATTTCATCTTGAATCAACACATTTCTAATCGCTTCTTGCGAATTTTTCTATTCTTTAATCGCTTCTTGCGATTTCTTTTATCGCTTCTTGCAATATCATTCTTTCTTGAATCATGATTTGTGATTAATCAATAATGTCGACTTCACACTCGCACCAGACTCCACTAACTGATGATGCAGAAATACAAAATCCAGGTGTTACTGCTTCTTTAACTGATCCGAACTCGAATCCTCTTTATGTTCATAGTGCGGATCATGCGGGAATATATTTGGTCTCAAAAAAATTGATAGTCCTAGGGAATTTTAGCTCATTGCGTAGATCAATGTTAATGGCTTTAGGTGCTAGAAACAAAGTTGTTTTTGTGGATGGATCTTTTGCTGAATTGACTGATGATCATCCTAACTATGGTTCATGGTGTAGATGCAATAACATTGTATCAACCTGGATTGTTAATGCAGTAGACAAGTCTATAGCTAAGAGTATTATGTACTTAGATACTGCACGGCAAATGTGGTTAGATCTTCATGATCAGTATAAACAAAGTGATGGACCACGTACAGCTGAGATTAAACAGCAATTGTATTTAGAAGTACAAGGATCTCAGAGTGTTAGCACATACTACACTTGTTTGAAGCAGTTGTGGGAGGAGTTGAAAAATCATGAAAGTCCTTTTTCATGTTGATGTGGTCAGATGAATTGTGTGAATCTTAAGCGTATACAACAAATGGATGAACAAGACAGAGTCCTTAAGTTTCTCATGGGTTTAAATGACTCATTTACATCAACCAGAGGACAACTTTTGATGATGTAACCCAAGCCATCAATTACAACGGTTTTTAATCTGATTTCTCAAGAAGAACAACAAAGGTCAATGAAATCAACAAGTAATGTCATATTTCAAACTTCAGAATCAGAAACTGCACAGAATACATCATCTCTTCTCCCTGTAGCTGCCACATATGCAAACAAGAATGCCCCAAGACCAGTTTGTTCACATTTTGGTAAAGTAGGTCACATTGTGAATAGGTGTTACAAGCTACATGGATATCCTCAGGGTTATAAAACACAAGGAGGATACAAGACAAATCCCAACATTAAACCACAGACAAAGCAAAATTTTGCAAATATGGTGCATCAAGATGATAATAAAGTACATGTTCAGAATCAACAAGATGTTTCCTTGTCTCAGTTCACTCATGATCAACTACAACAGTTTCTACAACTTTTGCAGAACACTAACAATTCTCAAAATCACATTTCTCATATATCAGGTAGTACATTTAATCTCGCATATGGGACAGTATCTGTTTCACAACCTCAACCACATATAACACCTGCCACAATTACCATTACCAACTATCATTTGTTATCTTATGTGGGAATTATAGATGGCCTTACTTTAACTTCAAATACCTGGATAATAATGTAGGAGCCAGTTGCCATGTTTGTTCTGATATAAATCTTTTTACTAACATTGAATCTATAAGTAACACTTCAGTTACTCTTCCTGATGGCACAATCATACTTGTAACTGTATCTGGAACAATAGCTTCATCTGATTCTTTGATTATCACTTTTGTGTTGTTTGTTCCTCAGTTTAAATTCAACTTGCTTAGCATAAGTGCTCTCACTCGTCATACTGCTTTATGTGTTCTGTTTTCTGCTGATTTTTGTTATATTTTAACTCATAATCCGTTTTTTAAATTAGGAGCCTACTCAGGACTTCATGATTGGGAAGGGTAACCTAAACCACAATTTATATGTCTTGGAGACTCCAAATTTCAAGAAGTTTTCAAAAGACAACGCTCATTCTGTTTTTCAAATTTCAGCAGAAACTTGGCACAAGAGACTTGGCCATCCTTCTCAGAATAAAATCAAAATGCTTTCAAAGGATTTAGCTATTACCTTTGATCAATCTAGACATGATACTTTTTGTAAAGTTTGTCCTTTAGCCATACAAAAACGTCTTTCTTTTCAATCTAACAATCATTTGTCTACTTCTTCATTTCATTTGTTGCATTTAGATATATGGGGGCCTTTTCATGAATCCGCCTATGATGGTTATAGATATTTTTTTAACAATAGTGGATGATTGTACTAGATGCACATAGCTTTATCTTTTGAAAAATAAAAGTTCTGTGTTAAGTGTTTTTACTGAATTTGTTGCTTATGTTGAAACTCAATATAGCACAAAGATAAAAGCCATAAGATCTGATAATGCACCAGAAATGTTTTTCAATGATTTGATCAAAGAGAAAGGCATTGTTCATTATTTTTCTTGTCCTTATACTCCACAACAGAATTTTGTTGTGGAAAGAAAGCATCAACATATATTGAATGTGGCTCGTTCTTTACTGTTTCAATCAAAGATTCCTTTATCATATTGGGGTGATTGTGTACAAACTGCTGTTTACTTAATCAATAGAACTCCATCACCAGTATTAAATAATAAGTCTTCTTTTGAGCTTTTGACGGGTAAGAAACCAGATTATATGCATCTTAGAGTTTTTGGTTGTCTTTATTTTGTGTCAACTTTGTTAAAAGATAGGCATATATTCACTCCAAGAGTTGTGCCATGTGTTTTCTTAGGTTATCCTCAAGGTTACAAAGGCTATAAAGTTTTGAATATAGAAGATAATAGCATATCAATCTCTAGAAATGTTGTTTTTTTATGAAATGCATTTTCCTTTTTCAAAAATCCCTGTTAACAAAGAAAGTACTGATTTCTTTAGTCAGGATGTTCTTCCATTGCCTGTGCTTGATTCTCCTTTTCCTACTTATTTTGATATGGGTTTTGATTTGTCTCATAACATGAATGATAATGAAAGTAATAATGTGCATCTTGATCATAGTGATAATCATGATTCTGCTCATTCTGCATCTTCTGATGTTAATATTGATATGCCTGTTAATTTTGATGTTGTGAGTGATTCATTAGTCTCTGTTTCAGATACTTTACCAATTGTTAGTGTGCCATCAGGAAATCAAAATGTAGTGCATAGACCAAAATGGCAATCAAAGGCTCATGCCTATTTAGATCAATATCATCTTTTTCTATTAGAAAAGGGATCTCTTTTTCGTGCACATCCCACACACACTACCACTTATCCAATATCATCAGTTTTACCCTATGATAAATTCAATCCAGATTATCAACATTTTCTCCTTTCTATTACCACCACTTCACCACCTAAATCTTTTAAGGATGCTGTCAAATCTGTTGAGTATAAATAGGCTATGATATCTGAAATGAATTCATTAGAAATCCAAGGAACTTGGTCAGTGTGTGCTCTACCACACGGAAAACATCTTGTTGGTTGTAAATGGGTGTTTACTATCAAACACAATCCAGATGGGAGTGTTGAAAGATATAAAGCACGTTTAGTAGCAAAAGGCTACACTCAACTTGAAAGGTTGGACTATTTGGACACTTTTTCTCCTGTTGCTAAGATGGGAACCTTCAGAGTAATGCTTAGTTTAGCTGCAGCCAACAATTGGTCTATCTTTCAATTATATATTAGTAATGCTTTTCTATATGTGGATCTAGATGAAGATATATATATGACTCTGCCTCCTGGATATGCAGATTTGACTGGAAAAGTGATTCTTAAACATTCAGTATGCAAATTATAGAAGTCATTATATGGCCTAAAACAGGCATCTAGACAATGGAACAAGAAGTTATCTTTTGTAATCTTGGCTGCAGGTTTAAAACAGGCTCCATCTGATCATTCACTCTTTGTCAAGATTGATTCAGTCAATTTTTTGGCAATACTAGTTTATGTGGATGATATACTTATATTTGGCAACAATAATGAAGCAATTGACAAGTTCAAGGATAACCTACAGTCTGTTTTTAAGCTCAGAGATTTGGGACCAGCCAAATATTTTCTTGGTTTTGAAATAGCAAGGAATAGCTCTGGAATATCCATAAATCAGAGGAAGTATACATTGAAATTATTACAGGATGAAGGATATCTTGGTTGTAAACCAGTAAGTGTTCCAATGGATCCAAATGCAAAGTTAACAGCTTCTGATGGTGAGCTATTATCTGATGTTACAGCATACAGACGCATTGTGGGAAGGTTATTGTATTTGACACATACAAGGCCTGATATTACTTTTGCTGTCCAAAAATTAAGTCAGTTCATGGCTACACCACGCATTCCACATCTTCAGGCAGCTCAGAGAGTTCTCATATATCTCAAAAATGATCCAACACAAGGATTGTTTTATTCAGCAGATTCACAGCTCAAGTTGACTGCATTTTCTGATGCAGATTGGGCATCATGTCCTGATTCAAGAAGATCAACATCACGTTACTGTGTGTTCTTGGGTACTTCTTTAGTCTCTTGGAGAGCAAAGAAACAATCAACAGTCTCCAGAAGTAACTCAGAATTTGAGTATAGAGTCATGGCAGATGTCACATGTGAGTTATTATGGTTATCATACTTACTTGCAGATGTTAAATGTCCTATGATTACTCCTGCAAATCTGTTTTGTGACAACCAATTTGCACTTCACATTGCATCAAATCCAGTCTACCATGAAAAAACTAAACACATTGAGATTGATTGTCATGTGGTTAGGGAACAAGTTCAAAATGGATTCATAAACTCTTCATGTAAAGTCTGAAAATCAATTGGCAGACTTATTAACAAAACATGTTCAACCTGGTATCTTCAAGCATTTGTTATCCAAGATTGGAATACACAAGTTGTTCCTTCCATCTTGAGGGGAGGGGAGGGTATTGAGATACATTGGTTAAAATTGGTTTAGTATTGGTTTGTTATTTCTTTATTAAACCATATTTGAATTACATTGTATATAGTTGTAACTGAACTTTTACATGGTAAACAGAAAATAATAAAGTTTTGTTCTCTTTCTTCTACTTCTTCGAGCTCTCTTCTTCTAATAACTCTTGATGAATATTTGTAGATAAAATGAAAATCTCACATATTCTACGTGAAAAGAAGGCTACTATATAGAGATGATAAGTTCAAATCGTACATTCAAATGCAAGAGATTTTAATTTCAATAAATGATATACGTTATATAAAAATTTTGGGGGATGAAGCTCAAATCCAATAAATTTTGTGAGAATATTTAGAATGATTGTAATATATGCTGAAAACTTAACGTCTATAAAAACAATAAAGGCGACGACAGTTTCTAATAGTAATAATGTAAATGATACTATCATCTCAGTAAAAATGATAGCTGGTAGTTATCAAAAAAAAAAAATTATAAACAAATTTATTTCATGATGCATATAATCTTTTAGGGAATCACAGTTTATATCTCACTATTCCAAACATAAGTAAAACAGTATTAAAGTCATTTAGCAAGGCCAAAAGATAAACTAATTAGTGTTTGGTCATTTAATTATTCCATTCCATGATACTTCAAAAGATTTACGTTTCTTATTACCACTCCAGCAAAGGAATACATCAACGTCTATATAATTTATATGGACTTACTTTTTGTATTAATGCGATTTTTCACAAGATATGACCGATGTGTTCTTCAACTTCCTTTCTTTCTTGGGTTTTGATTTTCAAATTCAGTAAAGCTTTAGTGACGAAACCAAGCAATAAAGTCGATAACACATGTAAAATCTCATGATGACTATGACTATTGACTATAATAATCAATGAAACCACATTTTCAACTTCAAAATCTGAAGAGCAAACGAAACTCCGATTACAGTTTCAACAAACTATATAAAAGGAAGTTGCTATGTTCTACGTACAAAAGATACCTTTCCTCTTACACAATCAGAATAACAATCATAAAATCAATCCACATACCCGGAAAAAAAAAAAAAAAAAGAAAACAGAACGATAAGAAACTGAAAAAAGTTCAGATAATGTTTGCCCCTGCATCCAGATTTGCCCAGCAAAATCAACTCACACATGAAGTTTCTATCTAGGCCTGCGCAAACCAGCACCAGTAACATAGATTATCATTTGCACACAAATACTGTAACAAAAGAAATCGCGTTTAGAGAATTGTTATTACCTTTCCAGCAATGTTGTTGGACAACCAGTCGAGACCTTCGTAAAGCCCTTCACCTGAGGTGGCACAAGTGCTCTGAATGTACCTGGAGAGAGTCGATCAAAAGGATTATCATATCAATCAGATAACAAATTTTATAATGAGGGAAGATTATGTGTTTTTGTTTTACCAGTGGCGTTGACGAAGAGAGTGGAGACCAAGCTTATCAGTGATTTCAGCTGCATTCATGGCATTTGGAAGATCCTGTTTGTTAGCAAACACGAGCAGGACAGCATCACGCAACTCATCCTGTTCAACAAGATAAATCGTTTGATAAGTTTTAACTTAAATGGTCTAAGTACAATTAAGAGACACAGGAAGCATCTGGACACATCTATTGAATAGAGAAATAACACTAGGAACAGACCTCATTCAGCATTCTGTGCAATTCATCTCTCGCCTCGACAACACGGTCTCTGTCATTGCTGTCCACCACAAAGATAAGACCTTGGGTGTTCTGGAAATAGTGTCTCCACAAGGGACGGATCTGACAAAAAGTGAAGGTTTTAAACCATGACAATTTACGTAGTCCAAAGTTCATCAACAACAAAACCATCACATAAGGAGAAAGATCCCGTAGTTATAAAAACATACCTTGTCCTGACCCCCGACATCCCACACTGTGAAACTGATGTTCTTGTATTCCACAGTTTCCACATTGAATCCTGCCCACAAAAATTGTTTAATCATCAAGCCAGATGAAGCAAAACTTTGTATGAATAGTTGACTGAAAATAAATAAACCTATTTGCTAAGATAGTTTAAATCAGATAATTCTTTGTGGCCATGTTGAAATTAAGCTTTTGTAATATTGTTAAGCTTACCAATAGTGGGAATGGTGGTTACAATCTCTCCGAGCTTGAGCTTGTACAAAATAGTGGTCTTACCAGCAGCATCAAGACCAACCATCAGAATTCGCATTTCCTTCTTGGCAAAAAGCCGGCTAAAAAGCTTCGCGAAAGACAAACCCATACTGATTCACTGGCTAACCAAAAGACACAAAAAACCGAAATAGCTCTTTAGTGTCAATTTTACATTAGCAATTACGAAAATACTACTAGATCATGATATCAAAGGCTCAAAGCACTTCTTCTCACTCCGAAACCTAGCAAATTCTATATATATTGGCTATAAAAACTCTCAGAATCAAACATATAAGTAGCATTAGATAAGGCAGATCCAAAAAGATGCGAAAACGTCCCAAAACTTAAAGATCCAATCGCATAGATCTTTGAGAACTCAGAAAATCTATATGAAACAGTTACGGCGAGAAAAGATAGAACTCGAATATAATTTTCAAAGATCCAGATAAGACGCTGCAGCAGCAGATCGGATCGGAATTTGTAACCAAAATATCGAAATCCTAGAACATTACCCAAAGATTGAGCAGCATTAACATAAATCGAAGCAAGAGATCCCATTCAAAACCATCAAATTCCAATAAAATGATAACTAAAACAAAATGGAGAACCTGCAAACGTATTCTAATAGAGATCTCCCGAAACCATTCAACCAAAAAGAGAATGCATTAGCATAGATCTAAATCAAACGTACCTCTGCGTGAAAGTTTGGGAGAGATCACGTAACAACGAGCGAGACACAAAGAGAATTTGAAAGCTAGAAACAGAGAGAGAAAGCTTCGAAACAACGCTAAATGCGCAACGCCTTGATCTCAAAACGGAGAAGATCTTTATAGAGGCAAAGGATGAAATTGTCAATTCTACAAATATAACTGAAATACCGATATTACCCTTAGGCCTTAGACGACTGACTGCAGAATGTTTCGTAGAGAGAAGATTTGAGCTTACGCGGTTTACATTGATGGCATCTGACCAGTCGAAAGACGCCACCTCATTATCGGTGTTCATTAATGTTGACTCATATATGTACTATTCTCCCCATTTCATTCTACCATGATGTAGTTACCTTTCAAGGCATACCATAATAGGTTGAAGGCAAAATCAATTTTACTCTTTTGAACCACTCTCACGTTTTAATGTCATGTCTTATTATTAATTTTTTCATTTTTTGTCTTTTAAATATTTTGTAAATTTGTAAGAGAAATCCAACTAAATTTCTCACTTATCTTTTTTCTTTTTTTTTGGCAAAATTAAAAGTCATTCTCTCGTCTTAATCCTTAACTTTTAAAAAAATTTGAAGAACAACTCTTGCAAAACTCTTTTCTCTCAAAAGAAACCTATGGCGTGTACTGGAAACCGCGAACATTCGAGGACCAAACTTCCACAAATATAAGTGTCAGGGACAAGTTCGACGCATGTTGTCCCTAGATGTGAGATTTATCTCAATTTCTTAGAAAGTATGATTTCGTGCTTATGTTCAGAGCTTGATCAGAAATTAAAGGAGGTTGAGTTACCAAAGAGGAAGTGTGTTCGTGGGTGGTTCGATGTCAGATTCCTGGTTGTAAGGCGGATATAAGTGAGCTCAAAAGTAACCATAAGAGGCATAGGGTTTCCCTTCATTCTGCTAGCGATAGCTTTGTTGTGCTTGCTAGAGAAGATAAGACCATGTTTATCGCAGTCTTTAAAGGGGGTTTTAAGGGGTGGGGCCCACACGAAAATTAAAAACCCACCCCTCTTGTCTCTTGTTTCGGATCCGACTTTAACAAAAATCATGGGCCCACTGACACGTGGCGGCCCACGATTGGTCGAGTATTATTATTATTATTATATTTTTTTAAATGGAAAAATAAAAATTAAGAGCTCTTTTTTTGGTTCTTGCATTGTTTATGCTCTAAGAGATATTGTCAACAGTGTGAAAAGCATGAATCTGAATTAATTTCTGCAATTATAGCTTTGAGATTTTGATGACATGGAATTTAGAAATGGATTTGATTGTTGATGCTTTAGTTAAGTCACAGATTCGTAACAATCTTATGTATTGAATTAAAATTGCTTAGGATTGTTCGTGAAAATTGATTTGCAACTTCATCGCTTCTCGTGGACCATACCGGTGTAAGTGAAGAAAGTAGATTGTCCAATATTTACAATTAAGTTTCATATCACGGGTAATATCTAGAATCAATATAAAGGTTGCCCACATGTCTTCAATCGTATCCACAACATCGTAATATTTTTGTCCACCTGCCTCAACAGTATTTTTGTCTACCTACATTGGTTTTATGTTGACTCTCTAATATGTTTGTTCCACACATATCCTCTTAGTGACCCATATTGCAGTTTAGTCCACCAACAATATTTTTTTCCACTACCACCACCATTGCGCTCCACTATAGCTGCCTCTCTTTGTCCACTACCACCATTGTTGTGCTCCATCTTTTGATGGAGTAAATCGAAATGGACTTATGAAGCTCACATTTGTTATTAAAAATCATTTCAATGTAAACTGCATCACCTCCTTTCTTTAGATTCATGTTTTCTTTGTCACTAAGCATCATATGTACGTTGTCTATGTATGGTGGTGCATCTGTTGATAACGTAAAACTATTTGGAGCGCTTCTGTATCCCCCCCCCCCCACAATCTTTACCACTCACTCCATATGTGTCATCTTGTCCCATTTGTTGGCAATTCATGTCCACCAATATCGTCACCACTCACTCCATTTGGTAGCATTTCATGTCCACCACAATATAGTGTTAATAGTAAATCAGTTGGTCCATCCTTCCCACCCGTATTGTTATCATGTCCATCACATTGTACATCAATTAATTACTCATTGTGTAATACTTATAGACCAGTCTTGTCACATTAAATGCTATGTAATGCAAGCTCCTCATCTCCATATTGTTTGTCACGCCAAAAGCACATATGAAGGCATTATTTCATGTCCCCTAATACCACTCTACCACAAAATTGTGGCAAATCCTACAATATCCAACCATTATGGCATTTTGCCTAAGACATGTGACCAATTATGGCATTTTCAAAAAATGTATCTTGAATATATTTTACTAAGTGTAATTGGTTAAGGGAATTTATTGGAGTTTGAAATCCATGCAAAATTTTGTGTTATTCGTTTAATGATTTGTAAATTCTAAATGAAATTCGGTGTCATTTGTTTAGTGATTTGTTATTGGATTGCAAAATCCACTTTGTATTTTAGTGGGCTTGTAAGTGATTTAAAGTAAAAATACAAAGAACCAAATCCAAATCATGGTATTGCAAAATCCATAGATTTCCAAATTCTTATGGATTTATAAATCCATTAAAACACTATAACCAATAACACCATCTTATGTGCTATTATTAGATGATGTATTTAATTCATTTGATTGTATTTCAATTTAGAGGGGCATACTGAAACACCCCATCCCGGACACTAGTCTGCAGACTGTTTCTCCATGCCCAAATCACTAAGTGATTCAAGCCATTCAATCCATTTTTATGTCTTAGCCGTTTTAAGTCATTTTCATGTGAGGTTCAATCATTTTATTAAACTGTAAGTAATATAGAGTCTATATGATGCAGAAGTAGAGAAATGTGATCTTTATTATTAATAAACAGGATTCAATACAACTTGTTCAGTTTGCTATAGGCTATTACAAGATAAATATATATCGATCCTATCAATTATTCCAACTGTGTACACCACTCTTCCTTCCAACCTTCAGTCTTGCTCCAAGCCCGAATCCCCTTTAGTCCCTGAAATAAAAAGAGGCATAAGTAATTTAAGTATTACTTAGTGAGACAATTTAGGTTACCTTAATCGTTTAAGTTAAAGTCTTAGTTCAATTCGGTTCGTTAAGAAAAATTACTAACCGCATACGCCCAACCAGTTTGTTGACCAAACCAAGTGACTTGGTCGGACTGGGTAAGTCCTAGCATAATCAACATGTTCCCTAAGGCACTCGTCCCATATGCATCACCTTGTATTCGGCCCAACAAATTGACCAGACTTTTGCGTTTCACCCTTAGCAGTCCTTTTTCAATATGAGTGCGATCATGCAGAGATAATGAAAGGCGCATGACCATCTGCACGAACAATTACATACGGACTTAGCCGTTTAAAGTGATAGAAACGCCAGAATGACTTAGAGATAGAACCTTAGCTGAAGTTGTGGTATGTTTGCACTCATATTTGTCTTATGTAGTGAGTTCTGCTCCAAACCAGCGATCTTTCCCACTTCGGCTTGACCGGATTCACGATCCGTCTTTCCCATATTTCGTTCCCTTACTCTTTCTATTTATAATGCTCCAAAATTCCTTAGTCAATTTTAGAGACTTTTGGTGTGTTTTTGTGTGCGCAAAAATGAGCCCAAGGCGCTCTATTTACAGAGTTTGTCCCATAACCGTTCAAAACCGCCAAGCAAATCGTGCACTTTCGAACAAACACAACTTTTCCCGAACTGGTACGAGTTGTGTATAACCGCCCAACCGCCTAGCTCGGCAAAACTGCCCAGCTACTATTCAGTTCACTTAGCTACCTCAACTGGCTTGACTAACTTGAGATGGACTGAACTGACCAAAGCTGGACTAAATTGACCTAACCTGGGAAAAGTTATAATCCATCTGGCCCAGCTGCCTTAGATAAGAGAACACTTGGTCGTAGAGCTCTCTGGTAGAGAAACAACAAGTCTAGAGATCTCTGGCCTTGACTTTGTTGGAATCTATGTATCAGAATCCAAGTCACACTAAGATGACTCGCTCTCTTTAGTGCCAGATTCAGGCTTAGTTTTCTGTGTGACATGACTTCTAGAGAACGTTTGCTCGTAGAGCTCTCTAGTAGAGAAACAACAGGTCCAGAGATCTTTTGCCTTGACTTTGTTGGAATCCTTGTATCATAATATGAGTCAAAATTATATGACTCGTTCCCTTTTTTATCAGATTCATGCTTAGTTATGTAAGTGACATGGACTTCTAGCAAACTTTTGACCATAGAGCTCTCCTTTAATATATAACAAGTTGAGAGATCTCTAGCCTTGAATTTGTTAGAGTCTTTGTATCAGAATCCAAGTAAGACTGAGATGACTCGCTATATTCATTGTCATATTTATGCTTGATTGTCTGAGTGACATATTATTCTAGAGAAAACTTGGTCATAGAGCTCTCTGATAGATAAACAACAAGTCTAGAGATCTCTACCCTTAACTTTGTTTGAATCTTTGTATCATATTATGAGTCAGACTTAGATGACTTGCTCCTTTTAATGTCAGATTCAAGCTTAGTTGTCTGAGTGACAGGGAATTCTAGAGAACACTTGGTCGTAGATCTCTCTGGTAGAGAAACAACAGGTCCAAAGATCTTTGGCCTTGACTATGTTGGTATCTCTGTATCAGAATTCGAGCCAAACTAAGATAACTCACTCCCTTTAGGTTCAGATTCAGGCTTGATTTTCTAAGTGACATGGACTTCTAGAGAACGCTTGGTCGTAGAGCTCTCTGGTAGAGAAACAACATGTCTAGAGATATGTGGCCTTGACTTTGTTGGAATCTCTTATCATAATCCAAGTCAGGCTCAGATGACTCGCTTCCTTCAGTGTCAGATTCAGGCTTAGTTGTCTTATTGATATGGACTTCTAAAAAATGCGTGGATGTAGAGCTCTCAGGTAGAGAAACAACAGGTCTAAAGATCTTTGTCTATGACTTTGTTGGAACCTCTGTATCAGAATCCGATTCAGACTAAGATGACTCGCTCCCTTCAGCGCCAGATTCAGGCTTAATTGTTTGAGTGACATTGACTTCTAGAGAACTCTTGGTTGTAGAACTTTCATGTAGTGAAACAGCAGGTCTAGAGATCTCTAGCCTTGACTTTATTGGAATCTTTGTATCAGAATTTGAGTCAAACTCATATTACTCGCTCTCTTTAGTTTCATATTCAGGCTTAGTTTTTCGAGTAACATAAGCTTCTAGAAAACGCTTGACCATAGAGCTCTCTGGTAAAGAAACAACAAGTCCAGAGCTCTCTGTGCGTGACTTTGTTAGAATCTTTGCATCAAAATCTGAGTCATACTTAGATGACTATCTCCCTTTAGTGTCAGATTCAGGCTAAGTTGTCTGAGTGACATGGAGAACGCTTGGTCGTAGAGCCAGAGCCGGTCTTGAGCCCAAGCAGAGCAACCATGCGCTTGCGGCCCATTTTTCAATCAAAAATTTTTATTTAAGAAAATGGCCCATTTTTTGAAAAATTGTACAATTTTGGCCTATTTTTCCATTGTAGCTTGCGGCCTTTAGAAAATTTTAAAATCTCAGGATCGGCCCTGCGTAGAGCTCTTCGATAGAGAAACAACATGTCTAGAGATTCCTGGCCTTGACTTTGTTGGAATCTCTGTATCAGATTTTGAGTTAGACTCAGAATACTCGCTCCTTTTAGTGTCAGATACAAGATTATTTGTCTGAATGACATGGACTTCTAGAGAACATTTCCCCATAGAGCTTTATGGTAGAGAAATAACATGTCTAGAGATCTCTGGCCTTGACTTTGTTGGAATATATGTATTAGAATTTGAGTTACACTTAGATGACTCACTCCCTTCAGTGTCAGATTCAGGCTTAGTTGTTTTAGTGATATGGACTTCTAAAGAATGTTTGGTCGTAGATCTCTTCGATAGAGAAAAAGCATGTCCAGAGATCTCTGGCCTTGAATTTTTTAATCTATGTATCAGAATCAGAGTCAGACTCAAATGACTTCCTCCCTTCAGTGTCAAATTCAGGCATAGTTGTCTGAGTGACATGGACTTCGAGAGAATGCTTGGCCGTAAAGCTCTCCGGTAAAGAAACAACATGTCTAGAGATCTTTGGCCTTGGATTTTTTGAAATCTCTGTATCAAAATCCAAGTCAGACTTAGATGACTTGCTCCATTTTGAGTAATATGGACTTCTAAAGAATGCTTGGCGGTAGAGCTCTCTAGTAGAGAAATAACACGTTAAGAGTTCTTTGGCCTTGACTTTGTTCGATTCTCTATATAAGAATCCAATTCAGGCTCAGATGACTCGTTATCTTCATTGTCAGATTCAAGCTTAGTTGTCTTAGTGACATGGACTTCCAAATAACGTTTGGCCGTAGAGCTCTCTGGTAGAGAAACAACAGGTCTAGAGTTCTCTGGCCTTGACTTTGTTGGAATCTCTGTATCAGAATCCTAGTTAGACTCAGATGACTTGCTCTCTTCAGTGTCAAATTCAGGCTTATTAGTCTTAGTGACATGGACTTCCAAAGAAATTTTGGCCGTAGAGCTCTCCAGAGTTCTCTAGCCTTGACTTTGTTGGAATCTCTGTACCAGAATTCTAGTTAGACTCATGTGACTCTCTCCCTTTAGTGTCAGATTCAGGCTTAGTTGTCTGAGTAACATGGACTTCTAGAGAACGCTTGGCCTTAAAGCTCTATGGTAGAGAAACAATAAGTACAGAGATCTTTGGCCTTGACTTTGTTGGAATCTCTGTATCATAATCCAAGTCAGACTCAGATAACTTGCTCCCTTTAATTTTAGATTCAAGCTTAGTTGTCTGAGTGACATGGGCTTCTAGAGAATGCTTGGTCGTAGAGCTCCCCGGTAGAGAAACAATAGGTCTAGAGATCTATGGCCTTGATTTTGTTGGAATCTCTGTATCAGAATCCAAGTCAGGCTCATATGAGTCACTCCCTTCAGTGTCAGATTCAGGCTTAGTTGTCTTAGTAACATGAATTTCTAAAGAACGCTTGGATGTAGAGCTTTCCGGTAGAGAAACAACAAGTCCAAAGATCTATGGCCTTAACTTTGTTGGAATTTTTGTATTAGAATCAGAGTCAGATTAAGATGACTCGCTCCCTTCAATGTCAGATTCAGGCTTAGTTGTCTTAGTGACATAGACTTCTAGAGAACGCTTGGCCATAGAGCTCATCGGTAGAGAAACAATAGGTCCAGAGATCTCTGGCGTTGACTGTCTTGGAATCTCTGTACCAGAATCTGAGTCAGACTCGGATGACTCACTCCCTTTAGTGTCAAATTCAAGCTTAGTTTTGTAAGTGACATGCACTTTGGCCGTAAAGCTCTCCGGTAGAGAAACAATGAGTCTAGAAATCTCTGGCCTTGACTTTGTTGGAACCTCTGTATCAGAATCTGACTCAGACCCAGATGACTCTCTTCCTTCAGTGTTAAGTTCAGGCTTAGTTGTATGAGTGACATGGACTTCGTCATTAGAAGTCTCGGATTCTTCTTCTTCTTTGCTAGAAGAGACTAGAGGATGATTCTCGAGTACGTTAAGCTTGTTTGATGCCATGGGAACAATTTGTCTTCTACTTTAGAAGGTTTTCTCTTTTAAATTTTCGTAGTTGTCGGTTCGTTTGCTTTTGGATTTTTTTTATTTTAGAGTTTTCTTATAAATACATTATATTTGGGTAATAAATGATTATGTACGTGATGTTAAATATATGGATAAGTTCTGTAATACTAATATTATTCATTTATTGTCCATTATCATTAATATACTCCCATACTATTTATTTTATTTTCTTGCTATAATTAAGAAACAATCAATTAATGTTTTCCTTCTTTACCAAATACTCCCTCCGTTTCGAATTACTTGTCGTTTTAGAGTTTTGCACACAGATTAAGAAATCTCTGTTTTTCAATAAAAACACTATTAAATATTCTAAATCAACCAATAGAAAAAATCCTGCAACTATTGGTCAAAAAAATCAAATTCATTTAATTTCTGCATTGAAAACCTAAAACGACACATATTTTGAAACGAAAATTTTTCTCCAGAACATTAATTAATATGAAACGGAGGGAGTAGCATTATTTATTAACAACTTAAACTAATATATAATTATTTTCTTGGTTCCATATAAAATTCTTTCGAATATTATCTTTCGATTGAAACTAGTTCTTCCACAAATAGTTTCTTCTACCAAGACGCTTTTGTGGCTAAGAGACTAATTTTCGACGACATCTTGTTAGCGCACAAAATGATCCATGGTTTATGTACTAATTCAATTTTCCGAGATTCTTTTATGGCAATATAATCATATATGACTAAGGCTTACGACCAGATATAATGGTGTTGCGTATAAGATATCTTGAAAGCTTTGGGTTTCGATGCAAGATGGATTAAGTGGGCGATGACATGTGTTACTACGGTTTCTTTCTCGGTAATTCTAAATGGTCAAGAGCATGGTCACTTAAACCCGAAAGAGTTCTTTGGCAAGGAGATCTTTTATTTCCCCTTCTCTTTATTCTCTATGCGGAGTTTTTGGTTCATCGTTCAAATCAAGCAGAGGCACAAGACAAAATCATTGGAATTAAGTTATCTCCTACCGGCCCAACTTTACATGATCTTCTTTTTGCCTATAATAGCTTATTTATGTGCCAAGAAAATTTAAAGGAAAGTGAAAAGATCATTAAATGCTTGAAAGAAATGGAGAAGCATTTGGGCAAATGATTAATTTTCAGAAATCATCAATTATGTTTGGTGACAGGATCATTCCAAGTGAGAAACAATGAATTATAGATCGTCTAGGAATTCAAAATAAAGGACGAGTAGGTTCTTATTTTGGCTCTCCAGAGTGTTTTAGTTGGTCTAAAAAGTACATCATTGCTTATAATACAGAGAAATTATAGAATAGGTTGAAAGGTTGGTATGCCAAGACTCTGTCACGAGGGGGAAATGAGATTTTGTTGAAGTTGTTAGCTATGGTTCTACTAGTGTATGCTATGTCTTGTTTATGTCTGCTTAAATCGCTCCTCAAAAAATTGAATTGTACGATGATAGAATTTTGGTGGAGTACAAAGGCTGAGAAAAGCTTATCTATTGGATAGCTTGGGATAATTTATGTAGACCGAAGAATGAAGGAGGATTAGGCTTTAAGGATCTAACTAAATTTAATCAAAGTATAATAGCGAAACAAGCTTGGAAACTCTTAGACAAACCACACAGCTTTTTATCACAAGTGTATCGTTCTCGCTATTATCCACATATAACTTTTCTAGGTTACGGCTTAGGTTTAAGACCATCATTTGTTTGGCGTAGAATTATACATGGTCGCAATGTGCTCAAGAAAGGTATGCTAAGGTTAATTGGTAATGGATCTGATACATATGTTTGGACATATAGTTGGATGCCCATGTCTAACTCTCAAGCTCCCTTCAATCTAAATGGTCTGATGAACGTTTTACTTCGAGTGAAAGATCTCATCAACCCATCGACAGGTTCGTGGAACAGAGCATTAGTGGATCAGCTATTCTCTCACGATGAAGAAGCTATCATTTTTAGCTTTAAACCGTGTCTTAATCGCACAAACATAGATGTATGAGCATATATTAAAACGGTCATTAGTGGCTATATTATAGCTAATTCACCATCGTTTGAGCTAGGATATCAACAGATCATGGATCAACCTTTTGTTGCTTGCCTTAAGGACGAAATTTGGAAGCTTATGATGTTGCCTAAAATTAAGATCTTCATATGGAAGGTGTTGAATGGAGCTATAGTTGTGGCGGATAGATTGAGATCGACAGATCTCAATTGATGCTTCATGTAAGTTCTGTAATGATGCAGTGGAAACTGTGAATCATACATTATTTAGATATGTTGGCGCTGCACGAAAAGGTGTGGCATTTTATCTTCTATTAATTTGGATTTTATTTCTCCCTCTATATATGTCAATATAAACTTTCTTTTGAGTTTATCTAAGAACGACAGATTGTCGGACTTCACTAAGCTTCCTTGACCATGGATTATGTGATCCATTTGGAAAGGAAGAAATGATTGGCTCTTTAATGGTTTTGTCTTTAAAGCTGATCAAATTCTTCTCCAAGCTCGTTCAGCATCCTTGGCATAGATGCAGGCACGACAATATGTATATGACAGGCTCCAGTCTTCTTCCTCAGTGATCCAATAACGAACCATTAAATGGCCTCCGCCACATGAGGTTATTTAATGTGTAATGTAGCTCAGATTGGAATAATAATTCACAGTTGTCCAGAGCCGCGTGGATTTTTAGAGACAAAGGAGGTAACGTCTTATTTCATGGTAAAGTGCTCCGGAGTCACCTTCTACCAAGCTTCAAACTGTTCTTTCAAGTTTGTCCTAGACCTTGGAATGTCTAAAGTTTCTCATGGAAAGAAAGCTAATTTTTTCAGAATGCAGCAGTTAATCGCTTTCTTCAAAATGGCCGAAATTCGAGTATTATTTGGAGAATCTTAACTCACATATGTCTGATTTTGCAAAAGCTAAGTGTATGCATATTTCTTCTCAAGAGAACAATAAAGCTAACGCCATAGACTCGAGAGTTGTTAGAGACGGAAGAATACAATTGTATATTGCTCGTACAATAAAAACCAAAATTTACTAACACCCCCTTAGTTTTCTCTACAGATTCTGGATTCAGTTTTTTTTTCACTAAAAAGATTAATATTAAACCGTAAGGTTTTACACACGATCCAAACCGCAAATTTATAATTGCTACTCATGTATTCCATCTTTGTTTGATTTCCGTTATGTTATTAAAACAAACAAAAAAGACTTCTGTTATACAAAAGGTGGACATACGCTTTTAAGAAAAACCTTATGACTGAAAATAATAGTAAAATTTCATTTTTTTTCTATATCATATGCTTCAGAAAACTATATTACATATCATCTCTGACTACAACATTTAGAACGTTATAACCATCAGAGCTCATCGTGGCCAGTATCGGCTTCCTCCTTTACCAAAACAGATTCTGACAGGTGAATCTGATCCAATCCCTTGTCGTCGTGCGAGTACAGACAATCCGCTGATGGATGAATCACTCCATACCCAAAACCTTCGGCAGAGTTACAATAGGCTTCGACTTGACCATCTTTACCTTCAAGATTCACATTGTTTAGGACAATGTGGCTGCACGGGACTGAGTCGCTGCACGCAAATTTAATGGCTTTTTCACTTTTGGTTGTCCCCGTTATGTTCCTATACATTACCTGACTGATTTTAACCGCAGAGGTCTACATTATAACCAAAAAAAGAAAGAAAAACATATCAATCTTTGAGGTTTGCTTTGATAGTATAATCACAAGGTTGTGTTGTGTTATAAAGAAACCTGATTTTGACAGGAAGTTGGATTGTCACAGTAGAACTGATCAATGATTATCGGATTAGAGACATCTTGCATATCTACATTTGTGAACCGAACCCCTTGAACGTAACCAGAACCTCCCTGTTTCACAATTGATGTGATTCAAGCCAAATAGAAGTTTATAAAAGTAAAGATTAAGGACCTTTTTTATTTCTTACCTGATATGTTTTGATTCTGAGTCCATTACTTGTCTCTTTCAAAAATGCAGTGTCCAACACAACGTTTGTTACAATGCCTGTTGAGTTATTATTCCCAAGACTTCCAATACTACAACAAATTCAAATGATTTATATAGTTTTGATTTTGAAACAGATGTTATCTAGAAATTGATGATGATGATAACGTACCTGATTCCATGTCCAGGTCCACAATAGATCTTCTTCATCTTTATATTCGAGCTCGCATTCACAATCGAGACACAATCATCACCTGTGCCGATTTTGCAGTCTTGAAGGATAACATTGGTAGATCCAGTGATATGGATACCATCAGTGTTGGGACTATCTCCTGGAGAAGAGACCATAACTTTGGAGACTCTAACTGAATTTGATCTTGCAATGATGAAATGCATTTGTTGGCTGTTCTGAATCGTTAAACCACTTACTCTTACACCTGAACTAGATTCTATAGTTAGT
The DNA here is from genome assembly GCA_900406425.1 of Iberis pinnata. Classification (NCBI taxonomy): domain Eukaryota; kingdom Viridiplantae; phylum Streptophyta; class Magnoliopsida; order Brassicales; family Brassicaceae; genus Iberis; species Iberis pinnata. Next base: position 16,730 of record OVBE01001378.1, on the reverse strand, counting down.
GCCGTTGGTGCACTTTTACAAGGCTGTAAAACAGTAATAAAGACATGTGTAAGATTCTATACGATTTGAGATCTTTGTAAGGTAAACTTGGTAGTCGAAGATTATACATTAGACTTGTTTTTCTTGCAAGAAGCAGCCCACCATTTGCTACCAGAGCCATCTATAATTCCATTTCCTTGGAACACCACGCCTTTCAGTTTTGAAAATTCAAGCCAAATTCTTTCCATCTTTGGATCCCAATTGCTAGGCTCGTCAGGTGCCACTATTGTTCCGTCGATCTGTAGGGAAAACAAAGTATCTAAATTGGTTTAGTTTCTGTTCCGCTGCCGAAAATGACGAAAATTCAGGATCTTAAGATGTTAAAGTTTACCTGAATGATCAACTTTTGCTCACATGGACCATTGAACTTTGTTGCATTTACTAAATAAGTCCGTCCTTGTGGAACCAGTAACACGGATCTTGGCATAGCGCATGCCTTGCTCCATGCGCTTACGAATGCCTGATTTGAGACGAGCGTGGCACAAATTAGTTGCGCAAAATTATAACATTATGTCAAGATTGGAGAAAATGATTTAACACGCACCTGAGTATCATCAGAAACTCCATCTCCAGCTGCACCAAATGTATCCACATTCACCAGATTCTTACCAGAACTTCTACTTGTAAACGACGGCAAATCAAACAGCTTTGTATCATAATCATCATCATCTTCCGGTATGTCAAAGTTCTCAAGCTCATTAAGAATGTCAAGATCGGCGTACACCATCTTCCCTGCAACTCCATAAGTAGTTACCATTAACAGAACCACAAGGCAAATAATGCAAAGCTTATCCATCATATGAGTAGATTTCGATTTGACTAAATCCAGTGCCTACTAATTAGATTTCCTTGCAGAGATGATTGGATTTTGGGTAGAATTTATAACCAGATTAATTAATGGAGTTTGTGGGGTTATTGGCTTGGCTTTAAAGTAGATGAAGAAAAGGCCTTTAGTTTTCTACAATATCTATGCTTAAAGCACAAGTCATGTGCTTTTCCACTTCTTTGCTTTACTCCAAAACCTCTACAATCCAAAAACCTTCATAGTCAACTTGTTCTTGATGAGTGTTTGGTCCCATGAGATCTTGAAGGTAAATGAGTTTATTGCACCAACCCATTCAATAAAGAATCTTATCCATTTGTGCTGTCTTTGTAGAGTGTCAATCATATGTGGTGGCTTCAAGTAAAAGAACCAATTTTAGATAATTCTGCAGTTTTGCAATCAGGTTCACTCTTCTTTATCATCAAGTTGAAGCAAATAAATCTCATGTCGCGATGATTGAACTGTAACCAATCTCCCTCATGAGTTCACGTGACGAAGCTATCTCTCTGATTTGTCTGGAGATTTCAAAGTCCCCAATCTCAAAGTAAAATTTTGAAACTTGAATGTAAACAGCGAAATTCTCAGGTTCAAGATCAATCAAAACTTCAGCTGCTCTTCTTCCTATCGCTTCGTTTCCATGGCACCTGCAGCTTTGTAGTAATGAACTCCATGCCACACAGTCTGCATCTCCACCTGCTTGAAGAAGCAGCTCTTCGGCTTTTTCCACTAAACCAGCACGCCCTAATAAATCCACCATACACGCATATAGTTTCCTTCCTGGGAGAATTCCATATTTCGATTTCAATGAATCGAAAATTATCTCTCCTTCTTCAACAAGTCCAGAATGACTACAACCTGATAGTACACACAAGATTGTAATTTCGTCTGGTATTAGATTCTTTTGATCCATTTCTCTAAGCATCTCAATACAGTCTCTTCCCTTGCCGTTTCTTGCATAGCCATTGATGATCGATGTCCAGCAGAAGATGTTAGGCGAATCAAGCTCGTTAAACACCTTTTTACATTCTTCATTCTGACCAATTTTCGAATAAGCATCAATAAGAGTGCACGAGACTGCAACATCAGATGCATAACCTGCTTTGATGGCACAGCAATGTACAAGCGTGAAACTATGTGAACTTGCTGGTACAGAGAGTGATAAAGCCTTAAGTACAGTAGAAAGAATGACTTCATTGATTCCAGCTCCTTCATTAATCATCAAACCAAATATCTCAATGACATCTTTGGTCATGCCACAGTGCATTAGAGAAGTCATCAGCGAGTTACAACACTCCAGAGTAAAGCCAGGCATTGTCTGGTAAACCAACACAGAACTCTCAATGTCATTGCATTTTCCATACATATCAATTAGAGCAGACTGGATATAAAGACTCGAAACATCGAAACCCATTTTATGGACAGAACAATGGATCTGATTCCCAAACTGAATATCATTGTTTCTGCTACAGAAATTGAGAAACGACACGAATGACCGTATCGAAGGTCTCTTCCCCCAAAACTGCATCTTTCTAAATAAAACAAGAGAATCAAGAACATAACTGTGATCTGCAAACACAGAAACAATCGAGTTCCACGATATTACATCCTTTTCTGGAACAGCATCAAATGATTTCTTGGATGCAGTTACATCACCGCAGGCAGAGTAGAAGTCCACAAGCGCATTAGCTACAAATATATTAGAAAAATCCCATCCAGATTTAATCACTAGGGAATGCAATTGCTTCCCTTCATATAACAAATGATCATTAGAGCAGCTACGGATCATGTAACAGTAAGTTAACCCATTTTCATTAACCCCTTCAAGTTCCATCCTATGGTACACTTGAAACAATTGCTTGGAATCTCCAGTCTCGCAAAAAGACTTCAACAATAAATTGCAAACTGCTAAATTTCTCTCAGGCATTTCATCGAACAACATTAGAGCAACATCAACAAGCCGCAAACACGAATAAAGACCAACAAGTGCAGACTTTACAAACATATTACATCCAAACCCAAGCAAAATCACTCTGCAGTGAACTTGAATTCCTTCTCTACCAAACCATTCATTGCTACATACACTCAGAACGGAAGGGAACGTGGAAGCGTTCTCTCTAAGACCATGAGAGACCATCTCCGCGTAGAGTTCGATAGCTCTTATAGAGCATCCATTACGACTATTCCCAGATATAAGAAGATTATAAGTGACAACATCTCGTACAGGCATTAAATCAAACACTTCGTGTGCAGATATCAAGTTCCCGGATTTTATCAGTCCATCAATCTTGCGGTTATGGGAATACACAATGTCGTTAGGGTTTTCTTCTAGAAACGAACCCAACTCCAAACGTGTCGCCGATGCAGGACACAGATGCTGAGCTAACGTCGTTGTTCTGCGAAGAAAGCTTAAAGCTTGAGCTCCTCGCATGCCTCCACCACAGTAATATCTCTCTCTCGCAGAAGCAATTCGGATTTGATTCAATATGAAGGTCAAAACTTAAATCTTTTTGCTCCTTGCACAACAAGTAACAATGTCTTCACAAAGAAATCTATTCTAGAGCAAAAACAAGAAATATCCATAAAAAAAGTAACATAAAACCCAAACCTTTTGACATTTTGAATAAGAGATTGGTTTTTTTTATTACAGAGACGATCACAAAGGATGTTTCTTTCAGAGCCAAAAGCAATCGTCTTTTTGTTTATAGCAAGCCAAACACAATGCTTCGTAGAAGGATATACATATATATATATAGATAGTTACAAGAATGGCGTGGTGGAAAAACGCTAGCAAGTAGCTGCAATTGCTTCTAAGAGAGAGACCACGAATTGCATCTGAGTATCTTCATCAATTTTTGAGAAGAGAGGAACGTGAGCGAAGAGTGACTTTTGTCCCTTTTGCTCAGCGAACCTGAGAGAGTGATAGTACAAGTAGTTGCAAACAAACCTCCCAGCATCGTCAGATTGTATGACATCGAAGCCTTTCTGCTTCAATAACTTGTAGATCGACTCTGAGGAACATGAAGTCTTTGCAACAACACCAAAGGGAAAAAAAATTAGAATATTGCAAGAAAAAGGGCCAAGTGTATGTATAAAGGTACCTCTTTAGCCTTTGAAATGCTTCCATCTTCAACAACTATAGGAACTCTCTGTATAAGGAAATATCGGTAAGGGTTTGATTAGTGAGTTCTCGGGGTTTGCATCTGTTTCATATTAATGGCTTACCTGTGGTTGCCATCCCAATTGATCAGGACAACGGAAATGAGCTTCATTCACTGCTTGTCTTTCAATGGCGAATTTTGTAGCTCCGCTATTTACCCCAAGATGAAGCTAAACAAGCACCACAATCAAAAGAACAGCTTGGTGTTTAGATCTTTAAACCATTGCAGAAACAATCAATCACAATTAAGGTTTATTATTGGCAACTCTAAACTGTTTAAGACCTTAACAATGTTTAACTTCTAAACAAATTGGTGACATGGAGTAGAGTTATATGAACAAGATACTCTCTCATCACTAAAGATACAAATTTATGACTTTTAAGGATCAGTTTTCAAGTGGAGGCTGAAAACAGTTGACAAAGAAAAGAGTAAGAGTATTACCCAAACAACAGTTCCGTTGGTGTTATTGTCTCCAGAGACAACACTAGACTCCAAAACCTCATAAAGCTGTTGCTTTGCACCTTCCCCTGCAGCCTCAAGAACAGTGCAGCTACCAATAGTTAATCCAGAAGGCAAGCCTCGTTTCTCCACATAAGATTTCAGATTACTGGCTATTTTCTCCGTAGGATTTTCGGTAACACCAAGGAATTTCTTGAATCCAGTCACATGAATCGTAATTGCCTTTGGTCCTTCAGAACCCATCTCTAACCTTCATAAGTTAAACATAAACAAATTAATTTGTATTTGAAGTAGAGGAACAAATCAAAAGGAAAATTAAAAGCAGACCAAACCAATTCTCGATCAATCGTGAGTAGTTGACCCAAAATCACGAGATGATGATAAAAGATCGAAAACAATATATACCTGAATCAGTCGAAATTCGATTGAAGAGAATCAAAAGACAAAAACCCAAGAATTAAGCGTAAAGCCTTTGTATTTGACTTTTTGGATTGAGGAAAGAAGTAACGAAATTGGGTTTTGGTTACCTTGAGAATTCTCAAGAAGGAGGATTAATTATAAGCACACGCCATAACGGAACGCCCACCGATTACCAATAAATCTACGAAAATGCCACTAGCGTCGGGCAATGAAACGTCTCCGACAACGTTTGATGTGGTCGTTATCCACTCGAAAGATGATGACGTGGAGTATATTATTGTGGGTAACTTTAATTAAATTAGAAAAACAGAAATAAAAAACAAATGTTAATAGTTGTCGTTGTCGAGCCGAGGTGGGATCGGACTTACCGACGACAATGTATCTCAAATTTACCAGATTATCCCTCTTGTTTAGATACAGGGAAAACGTGCACAATGCTGTCAAAATATAATTTCTTTAAAAGTTATTCTAGAGTTAGAGGGAAACGAATGTAAATACGAATGTAAATATATTTGAAGACAACTTTTCAGATTAAAATCACTATTAAATACATTCTCCGGAGTTAAAAAACTTAAATTATTGTTCACTAGAATTGGATTTTTAAAACAGAAAAGGCGAAGATTAAAGCGAAGCTTATGATTTTTGGCAGAAGTTGAAATTAAGGCGTCGTTTTTCTTTATCGACGACGATGACAATAGTAGGAGACAGAATGACTACGGATTTTTCAGAATTATGGGGCATGCGGTTAGTTATCTCCACTAGAGATCTCACGATCTGGAGTGATGGAATCAATTTACAATTTAGTTTTTGTGAATCTTACAAATTCCACAACAAAATTATCCAAGTAAATTCTTCTCTCCTTCTTTACGATTTCATACAATTGCAACATTGCTCGTCCTTCTCTTTCCACCAAAATCTCCTGCATTTTTCCCAAATCTCAATGGTTGATAATATCGGTCGTGCAATCCAAGACATTCATTTTGGCATCAATGATCTCCCAATTGTTGAGTCCGTAAAGTCAAAGAAAGAGACGAATGATGACGTGGATGTGAGATTTAGGGCTGAAGGAGAATATGTGGTTTGAAGATATTATTTGTTACAATAAAAAAAGGAATATAAACTAATATTTAATTAAAAGAAATATTAGTTAAGATTTGAAGAAAATCTTGTCAAGAGAATTTGGGCAAAAGATTCTTTTAGCAAGCGATCATTGAAGTGTTTATAACCAGAAGAAGAGATCGATGGTTGTCAACAATTCAATAGAGAGAAAAAGAAAAACCCTAGACTTGATTTATGAGAGAAACAAAAGAAGATCTAGTTTAGGCTTTTGAGTAGATTAGGAATTGATCAGCATCAAATCCATGTGTGGATGTTGAATGAGTATGATTAAACAAGATTTGTAAAAGTTGTTTAAGAGATTTCTAATAAGAATTGGTTTTTGATATATCTCTGTTCAAACGTTGAGTGTTACATATGTGTCTTAGACATTTCACCAATTGCTCTTCCTCCTGCATTGTTTGATCAAGCAATGGCAGATAATCGATTTAGTCTGATAGATCGACCATTGATGCCTCAAAAGCAAAACTTGAGGGCTATTATGGCCTCAATGCCTCGCAATTGGGGACTCTTTGGTCTTGTTCATGGCAGAATCATTGAGGGACGTTGGTTCCAGTTCATCTTCCTGTCTCGAGATTCTATGGAGAACGTGTTAAGAAGAGGTCCTTGGGCCTTTGCTGACCGGATGCTAGGGTTGGCTCGTTGGTCTCCCACCCTCACTCCTTCCGATTTGCAGTTCATACCCTTTTGGGTTTAAATATGTGGAATTCCATTCCAATTTCTCAACCGACAAGTCGTCACTGCAATTAGTAGAGCCTTAGGTTTCCTTTCAGAAGTAGATTTTGATCTTGTAAATGATTTGTGTATGGAGTTTGTTAGGGTTAGCCTAAATTGGAATGTTGATGATCCTCTATTGGGGAGAATACAGTTTTGTTTCTGAGGTATGAGAGACTAAGGAGATTTCTTTATTGCATGTGGCATGTTGTTTCATGATTCTGGAGCATGTCTCATTTAGAATTGTGGACCACACCATTCTTCGGATGATGATAGCAGCGATGGTGATGATGCACCAGGTCTTAAAAAAAATGTTGGCATCATAATTGAGGAGATTGTTCTTGAAGAAGAGCATGTTGCTCAATCAAATTCTCATAATCAAGCAGCTGAACATGCTCAAATAATGATGGATGAGCTTCAACAAATTGGTGGCTGGTAATCATGACCAGATTGAGCAGATGGCAAAAACTAATAATCATGAGATGATTGATCAGGCCACAGGCCACAGTGCATAAGTGTTCTCGGGTGAATTTATAATAGTAAAACTTTATTTATAGATATATAATTTAAAATTTTATATGGTTAGTTCAATTTTTTGGATAAAATAAATAATAAAATCAAACATACTAAAATATTTTATATTTTTGAAAATTAAATGTAATAATGTACTTCATAACATAAATTTCTTAAGTCACATTCATCTTTGGACCACAAAAGACATAACACAAATGCTTATATATATATATATATATATATTAAATATTTTATTTTTCAAAAATTTAAACTTAATTTTAAATATATTATGAACTTCTTCAATATATTAAAATAAAAAACATTTTAGTCCTATGTGGCGGCTTTACAATTTTTTATAATTTTAGTTTATTTTTAAGTTTATTTTAATGCATTTATTGTAATTTTTGTTTTTTTTAAATTGATATATTTTATGGTATTCATCTTGAGTAAGGAAGCTTAGACATCCACTTATATTATACATATATTTGTTTATATTCTCAATTTTAATTTTTCATATTATTATTAATAATAATAACTTAAATTAGTTGTAAATATATTATTTTTTTACATATGTCGTGATTTAAAATTTTAATATTCAGATATATATTATATACTCTATTTTCTTTGTAAAAAAACTCAACATCAAATATGTTGAATCAAGACTTAACAATTAGGCTTAGGTCTTAGATTATGTGGGTAAAAGCTCAGAAGAATTTCATATATCTGTAAGGAATAATTACATGAGTATTTATAGTGAAAATACAAGCTCAAAAACCCTAATTACATCAATTAACCCTAATGGGCCACGAGCGGTAAGGCCCAGCTCGTCAGGTCGGCCCATCTAGATCTTATCTTCCTGGCCCTTTTCTCCTCATCACGTCGGCGTCCAGCTGGGCCTTAAGTCAAAATGGGCTTTCAGGGTAGGTGTTACACCTGGTATCAACAGTTAGTCCCCCCCCAGGTCGGCGATGGAACCATAAATCGGCGAATAATCTTCTGAATAAAGTTCATTTCGGCTAAAGTGCATTAAATGCTTCGTAGGCTTCATCGAATCGTCTTCGTAGGCTTTATCGAATCGTTTCTGTAGGGAGAAGCTAAAGAGTCGCGATCTTTGAGTTTCCCACGCGCAATCATCACGCGCCTCGGTAACCGCCATCTCTCCAAGATATAAATACCCCCTTGCCACTTCATACCTAGACTTCATAGTTTCAGAATTCCTTTTGCAGGTAAAAATCGTTCTCCCTTCTCTCTTCTTTCTCTCTCTAGAAACTCAGCTCGGCGGTTAACATAAATAACTCGGTAATTATGTCTTCATCTCGTGCCAATCTCGCCGAATCCTCTGCTTCACGCGACGATCTGCGCGTCGACGAGGTAGAGGTGGATCTTGATTAACGAGTTCCCCAAGGCACTAGGCTGCTCCAGATGACGACCTGACGGGTCTCGCACCTACGAAATGTGACGCGAAGTCAATTCAAAATCTTGTCGACGACTTCTCTTGCTTAAACAGGATTGCCCCCAAGGTTATGTGTGTTTATACGAGTCCCTGTTTAGGAAGTGTCATCTCTGGTTGCCTATGCCGAAGTTATTGATATCATATTGTGCTAGACGGAATATTGCGATTTCGCAGCTGTCTGCTCCCTCAAGCAGACAAATGATTGCCCTACTAGCACATGCCCAGAAATTCCAGGTGGAACTCTGCGTTAGGTACCTGGAGAACATGTCGTCAATCAATCCGATTGTTCAGAAGGGGACAAAAATAAACATTGGCTTTGTCTACATTAACTTCAAGCTGCAGTATAAATTGATAACTGTCGGTACGGGGGACAAGATCCACGCCTGGAAAACAAAGTATTTCTTCCTGAAGATCGTTCCAGAATCCATGGGAGATGTAGGGAGGATCTTGAGAAGAAAATGGGTCGAGACCTTTGGTAGATACCACCTAGGACCGCCGAGCTGACATATATGCATATTCAAACTTGAATTGTTCCTAACTCGGCTTTCCTTGTTTATTGTAGATTTGCATTGCAATATCGGCCCGCATCCTGGCAATTTCCTTGTGGACTCCAAAAAGTTGCTTGAAGTAGGAGCTATCCACATCAAACAATTCGACCGTTCTCGCGTTGAAGAAAGCATCTCGTTTATCAACGCTGGTAAGGGGATATGGTAACTTGCAGTCTTATAGCTCGCCAATGTGTATAACTACAATTTTAACTCCTTGTACAGCTAGTTGGGATCTCAACTCAATAAAATGGGCCGTCCACCTCCAATCACCGATTACAGATCAAACCTTGAGAAGTTTGCCTCGAGCTTGAAGAAGAGGCATGATCAAACGTCTGCTTCTACTAGTAGTGAAGATACCTGCCCTCCTTTAGCACGCATGAAAAGGCGTCGGTCCGCTTGGGACCAAGATTCTCGAGAAGAGGTGATCGTGGTCGAGGATGATGAAGAGCCGAATCCAACTGTTGTTCCTAATGAGGAACAAGGTTCAAGAAGAAAAGTCCCTGCTGGGGGGAAAACAACGGATGCCGATGTTCCTGATGGGGAACACCAACAAACAGAAGAAACTGCAGAGGAGCAGTTAGTCACTCCCCCTGGAGATGTGCCTACCGCCGATTTGTCGGTTACGCTTCCTGCTCCTCCTGCTGAGACTCGGACTACCTCCCAGAAATTGGGAGAAATGACCGCGTCCGTGGAGTCCCTGGATCCCAGCTTGGAGTTGTTTGCTCAAGAGCTCACGGACCTTCTTGGAGCAGGTGGTGGTGATGAGGATGTTGCAGGTGGTGATGATGATGAGGATGCAGCCGGTGGTGGTGATGATGAGGAACAAGCTGAAGAGGAGGAGGAAGAAGACGAAACTGCTAATCGTCAGGTTGATGTGGGAGGAAGCTCCCAAACTGAGAGGCAAAATAACTCACGAAGAAGCTGGGTTTTCTCGTTTATACATAGGGGCACACCGTTTGTTCAGGAAAAACAAGCGTGTATCGGTTTGGTGAATCTTCTGGGGGCCAATGGTCTGATCATTCCCACTATAGATCAGATGTTGGCTCCGGAGGTTTATGAAACGTTATCTCGACAAGCTTTCCAGGTACACCCGTGGCTTCAATTTTGTTTCTTGTTATATTGCAAGTTCTAACTCGTCATGTGACTGATGGCAGACTCTGGCGACAACCAACAAGCTCATTGCGTTTTATAAAAATAAACTTCGGTCTGTTGCCGGAGACGAGGGCCAGCTGGAGAAGTTATCGAAGCTGGTGGAAAAGTATAAGCGGCGCCTTGCTAGCGAACGGCTAAAGCAAGACAAGCAGGTCGAGGCCGTCAATCAACTGACCACGCAGGCAGCTGCGCTGAAGAGAATGTTGTGTGACACTGCGGCATCTGCCACCAACGACCTTGCCGCTTTGAGAGAGGAGCTGAACGAGAAATGTGCTATCGCCGTGGCGGAACTTCTCCAGGAGCAAGTGATTCGAGAACAAACAGGTGCCAACTTCCTCGAGATGCGAGAAGCCTACCGTGCCCTTGAGAAGTTGCATGTGGTCGAGATGAAAAGGATTCGAGTCTCCCGAGCTGCAAAGGCAGCGTTAGCACGACGGGAGGCTTNAGCTGAGGAAACCTGTGGAGGACCGGGATAAGGCTGATCCCATTGTCCTAGAGTATGCCCAGGCTCAAGGGACTTTGGATTGCGTGAGGCTTATAGTTGATGAGGGTGGTTCTGTGCCACCTGAGATTATGGCGAAGCTCGAGGCGGATGTGGTGGAGCTTAAGGCAAAGTACAATGCTATTGACATAGCAGATATCGTACCTAAAGACTTCCAGTTCCGACCTGCATTCAACGAACATGGATCAAATTTGATCCAACCTGTTCCGGGGAGCTCGGACGCTTCTGTCGCGGCCCATCCTACAACTCCTTTGACGCCGAGGGGTTAGCTATTCCCTTTGGGCAGCTTTCACAGTTTTCTTAGGATTGGGGTCAGCTCGACTTGTACCTCTTGTGTTGTTTTGGGGTAGCTGTCATGTTTTCTTAGGACTAGAATCGGCCTGATATGTCGGAATCTTGCTTTTAATTTTAAAGGATGTTAGTTTTTCAGATTTGCACATCTGATAGGTCGTTGCTACTGTTTTTCAGAAAAATTATAAGACTCGTCTTTTGATAATGAAAATAGAGCTTTAGCTCGGTGCGTTTCGTGTAATACTCTGTTCAACGAGTTATGCAAGTGACAAACATGTCAGTTGACTGCCTTTTCTCTAATCCTTGTGCGGATTGAAAAGCCACTCGACCAAAGGCCGAAGGAGGCGACTTGCAGATCGTCCCTTCAACAATTGATCTATGGACGAAAACTGTAGTTTCGTCAATACTCATGGTTGGAGTATGCGAGTCGGAACTCGGCTTTTTAGAATGAGACTTAAGCTCTTGACGTTGTAACTTTGTACACGCCTAATACTCGACTTTAGGAGTACGCGAGCCGGAGCTTGGCAATTCATATTAGGAGCTGTATCCCGAACATTGGGACTTTGCACCTGTTCAGTACTCGTCTTTAGGAGTACGCGAGGTGGACCTCAGCTTTTTTTAAGAAGGTATTTATAACCAAGACGAGAAAACTTTGATCTCTCCGACATCCACGTATTTGCACAGGGTATGCGCGAGTTATGACTCGGCTTTTGTGGTTTTTTTTTTGCAAAGGTGTAGTTGGTACATTCGTTTATGTAGGAAACGCCGAGATTGGCTCGAGAGATCGGTATATAGTTTGGAAAATAAAAATATTTTTATTAAGTGAAATAGCTGCACCCAGTGGGTTGCATACGTACCCTGTAAACAGGGATCAAGCCAGGTCGTAGTTCATGGTACAAAGGAAACCTAAGAATAAAACTTCTTAAGCTTGGTGGCGTTCCAGGAGTTTGGAGTCGGCTTTCCGTCTATTGACTTCAGTTTGTATACTCCGGGTTTGACTACCTTGGGAACTTCGTATAGCCCTTCCCAACGAGCTCCCAGTTTTCTGGCACTCACTTTAGCGGTATTTGCGTAGGTCATCTGTAACACTAAGTCTGCTTCTTCGAATCGTCTCTGCTTGAATCCTTTGTTATAGTATCTTTTGGTTGGTTGCTGGTAGGCATGTATCCGATAAAACGCTCTATTTCGGACTTCTTAGATGTCGTCAAGTGAATCAAGGAGCATATCGTTATTAACTACATCGTTCTCTGGCAACGTTCTTTGGCGCAGGCTGAACACAGCTGCTCCAGATGGTGTTAAAGCTTCGATACCGTGGGCTAAGGAGAACGGTGTTTGATTGGTAGATTTTTGACGTGTGGTTCGGTAGGACAATAAGACGCTATCCAGTTCGGCGACCCAATTTCCCTTCTTTGCATCGAGTCTTTTCTTGAGTCAGTTGATGATGGATTTGTTGATGGCCTCGGCTTGTCCATTCGCTTGTGGGTACCTCGGCGTAGAGTGGTTTAGCCGGACCTTCCATCTGTAAGCATCGACAATAAATGGATAATTAGTATAAATCGACGTGCATGTCGAGGTTGTGGCAGGCTTGCCATCCACCTGTCTAAAAAGGTCTGCTTNTGTTGATGGCCTCGGCTTGTCCATTCGCTTGTGGGTACCTCGGCGTAGAGTGGTTTAGCCGGACCTTCCATCTGTAAGCATCGACAATAAATGGATAATTAGTATAAATCGACGTGCATGTCGAGGTTGTGGCAGGCTTGCCATCCACCTGTCTAAAAAGGTCTGCTTTGTTTCTGCACAGAAGTTAGTGCTGTTATCCGTCATGATTTCGTACGGGATGCCATGTCGGCATATTATGTTTTTCTAGATGAAGTCTTGTACCTGCAATACTCACAGAGAGGTCGGGTCGTTCATGATCCTGTACGTAGGAATCACCTTACTGAGTTACAAGTCTGTGGTGTTTTGGATGTGAAACTTGTTCAGCTTTGACCGAGGTGTATGACTCGGCTTCGACCCACTTGGTGAAATAGTCGGTCATAACTAGTAGGAATTTGTGCTTATTTGTTCCTTTTGGGAAAGGCCCGACGTTGTCCATCCCTCACTTCATGAATGGATAAGGATTGGCAGATGTGTTTAATGGTTTGGTAGGTGCGTGATTAGCCGGTCCATGTTTTTGGCACATCTTGCATCGTTTGGCGTATTCCTGACTATCGTGTAGCATTGTGGGACAATAGTGTCCGTGCTTTTTTATTCGTAATGCCAAGTAGCGTCCACTTGATTGACTTCCACCTGCACCTTCGTGAAGTTCGGCAAGTACCTTATGCACGTCGTCCCCCGAGATGCATAATAGTAGGACTCCGGATGCGGACCGCTTGTAAAGTTGCCCATCTACGATAGTGTATCTTGCTGCTTTGACTCAAATTCGCCGAGCTGCCCATTTATCTTCGGGGATTTTTCCTTCGAGGATGTGTTCCTTGATTTCAGTTCGCCAGTAGGGTGTGTCGTGTTGATCCTGTTTAGCTTCGAAGGAGACCAGCTCATCAATGGCGTTAGAAATTGTGGTGGTAATACTTGGTGAAGTTAAGTACTCCATCGGGATAGTCCTTTTTATCTCGAGCTCGTTTGTTGAAGCCAGGTTGGCTAGGGTATCGGCGAGCATTTTTTTGTTTCGTGGTATCTTGGTTAACTCGAAACTTTCAAAGCAGCTGGCCAGTTCTTGGACCATTTGATGGTATTGCAGCATCCTCTCGTTTTTTGTTGCGTATTCCCCGCTAAATTGGCTAGTGACGAGTTCAGAGTCGCAAAAAGCATGTATTCGTGAAGCACCGAGGTTCTTTGCTAGTCGTAGACCTGCTAGTAAGGCTTCGTATTCTGCTTCTTTATTGGATGCCTCAAACTTGATCCTGAAGGCTTGTTCGAGCATCTCGCATGTTGGTGATTCGAGTCTAACACCTGCACCTGATCCTTGTTTTCTTCGTGAACCGTCTACGTAAAGCTTCCATATGCTTGGCGGGGGTACGACCTGCGCCTCAGGGGGTATTTCTGCAACAAAATCTGCAAGAACTTGAGCTTTTGAACATGTTCGATTACGATATTTAATGTCGTATTCACTGAGTTCGACCGCCCACTTAGTCAATCTTCCAAACTGGTTCGGGCTGTGAAGGATGGTGCGTAGTGGTTGGTTGCTCAGTACAACGATAGTGTGCGACTGGAAGTAATGTCGTAGTTTCCGAGCTGCGGATACTACTGCTAGTGCTATCTTCTCGATCGGTGGATATCGCGTTTTAGCGCCATTTAGTGAATTGCTGACATAGAAAATCGGCTTCTGCTCCCCTTGGCTTTCCCTGACTAGGACACCGCTAACCGCGGCTTCTGATATTACAACGTAAAGATATAGGATTTCGCCGTCCTCTGGCTTCGCGAGTACAAGAGGTGTGGTTAGGTATGCTTTAAGTTTTTCGAATGCGACATGGCACTTGTCATCCCACTCGAAACATTTGTTTGTTTTGAGTAGTTGATAGAACGGCAAGCTCTTATCTGTAGACCGTGAGATGAATCTGTTTAGCGCGGCAATGCGACCTGTGAGATTTTGTACTTCTTTTCTCGTTCGTGGAGCTGGTAAATCGAGGATAGCTCCGATCTGTTTGGGATTTGCATCGATCCCTCTTTTGGTGATGACGTAACCTAGAAATTCGCTAGATGTAACCCCGAAGGTGCATTTGGCCGGGTTAAGTTTCATTCCGTATAGGTTCGGCGTTTCGAAGCATTTCGCCAGATGGCCGACGTGGTCTTTAGCCCTTGCCGATTTGACGAGCATATCGTCAATATAGACCTCCATTGACTTGTCGATCTCTTCCGCGAACATCTTGTTGACAAGGCGTTGGTACGTTGCTCCTGATTTTTTAACCCGAAAGGCATTACCTTGTAGCAGTAGATTCCTCTATCTGTAATAAAGGCAATTTTCTCCCGATCTCCTTGGTGCATCATGATCAGATTGTATCCTGAAAAAGCGTCCATAAACGTTAAAAGATCGTTGCATGCTGTAGCTTCGACTAGTCTGTCTATGTGAGGTAAGGGGAAGTTGTCTTTGGGACATGCTTTGTTGAGGTCGGTAAAGTCGATGCATACGCGCCATTTGCCGTTCTTCTTCTTAACCACAACAAGATTGGCGAGCCATTCTGGATACTTCACTTTGGCAATTGATCCG
This sequence comes from Iberis pinnata, assembly GCA_900406425.1. Taxonomy (NCBI): domain Eukaryota; kingdom Viridiplantae; phylum Streptophyta; class Magnoliopsida; order Brassicales; family Brassicaceae; genus Iberis; species Iberis pinnata. The sequence continues at coordinate 1,338 of OVBE01001378.1, read as the reverse complement.
GCCTTCAGGAGTTTTTCTACTTCGTCATTAACTGCTTGTGATCGTTCTCTTCCGAGTTTGCGGCGTTTCTGCTTTATCAGTTTGTAGCTTGGGTCTACGTTCAGTTTGTGACAGGTGATTAACGGGTTAATTCCTTTCATATCGTCCATGGTCCAGCCGAAGGTACCTGCATTCTTTTTTAGTAACTTCATCAGCTCGGTCTTGATGGTTTCGTCTAGCTCCTTTCCAATTCATGTGGTCCGATCTGGGTATTCGGCGCATATACTGATTTGCTCGATTTTATCTAGTTCTAGTGTGGAGTCGTACGTCGGCGCTGGGCTACACGTTGATTTCGATTCCGATGCTCAGTTAGGAAGCAAGTTCGAGCTACACCTTGATTTCCTCTGATCGTCCATGTCCCGTTCTCTGTAGGAAACTTGATGCATTGGTGGTAGGTTGATACTGCGACGTTCATGGAGTAAAGCCAGGGGGTTCCCAGGATCACGTTGAATGTTGAGTCCTATTCCATAATGACAAATCTAATCATTTGGGTAGAGCCTCCGGCCTGGACAGGCAGTTTGATTGTGCCGGTGGAAAAGACAGTTTCGCCGCTGAATCCCGTGAGTGTCCTGCTACCTGCCTTGATTAGGTCGGTGTTCACTCCCATGTTGTCGAGCGTTCTCTTGAAGATGATATCAACTGAGCTTCTTGTATCAATGAGAATTTTTGCTACCTCCGTGTTTGCAATGACGAGTTCGATGACTAGGAAGTCGTTGTGGGGTTGGCTTAGGCCTTTCAGGTCGGCGTCGCGGAACTCGATTGGTGAAGAGGTCGGCACTATGTCAGTGCGTTCTTTTTGTGCAGTTACAACTCGTCGTTCGAATTTTTGGATAGATCTTACAGAGTCGTTGCACGAGACTAGCCCTCCTATAATTACGTTGACTCGCCGTCTAGGTAGTAAATCTTCCTTATCTCGGTCATAGGGGCTACGATCTCTTGTTCGGGTTGGGGGTGCCATATTGTTGCTAGTATGCGAACTTTTTTCTTGAACCGTACTGACTTGGTGTGCTTTATCCTTGTCTTTGTCCTTCGTAGATGAATTGTGCCACGTATTTTCACCTCGTCGTCTATCGTTGCTCCGGTTCCTGCTGGTATTGATTTCGCCTTCCTGGTACTTTCTTAAGAGGATGGTTCGCAAGTGTTGGCAATCTTCGGTCTTATGTCCAGTTCGTTTATGGAATTCGTAGTAAGCCTCTGGGTCATTATCGAATGGTGGGGGCTGGTCGGCGCGTTTTTCGCTATCCGTGATTTCGTAAGTGGCACGTCGTTTATCTCTTGAGTAGTGTTGCCTTGGTTCGC
>OVBE01001377.1:14237-37298 GCA_900406425.1 Iberis pinnata | reverse complement strand
TCCTTATAAGCTTTTGTAACTTAATAGTCTTCACCCGATAGATTGATCTGAGTCTTTAATTTTTCTTGGTTATCTTATTTCAATATCGGGTACCTCTTTAAAGTCTATTTCTAAAAAATACCTCGTAGTAAGGTGTTACCGTCTATTAAAGATAAGTCTTATGTTGTTGTTTTAGGTATGGTGGAGTCCCATAAACCACCCAGTACAAAGATATGAATACCATCTCCTTGAACTGTCAAGGGACGAGAGCCTACTTGACTAACCAACACATGCGGGAGTTGCATTGTTTTTTTGCACCTTATATTTTTTATTTCAGAAACAAAAAAAAAATCGTTCCTTTTTGCAAGACTTTCAAGTTTCTTTTGGTTATAATATGTTGTCTACCGTGGAACCTGAGGGTAAAAACGGTGGTTTAGCTCTTTTTATCTTGATTCTTTTGATATTACGATCCTTTATTTTGATAAAATAATGATTAATATTTCAACTATTATAGAGGGATATAAAGTTTTTATGACCTTTATTTATGGAGCTATGGTCCTTGAGTACCGAGAATATGTTTGGGGAAAGATTTGCTCGTATGAGTACCAATAGGAAAGGTATGTGGTTCATGTCGGGTGATTTCAACGAGATAACGGGTAATCATGAGAAGAAATGAAACCGGAAACGACCGGAATCATCCTTTCTTGCCTTTTAAAACTATGTTAGCAGACAGCTGGATGATTGAGTTCGCTTACAAAGGAAATTCTTTATCTTGGATGGGGTACCAAAAAATTCGGAAAAGTTCAATGCCAAGACAGAACTGTATGTGGATGTTAGAATCCAAAAACTAAATTTATAGATATATTTTAATGAGAAATTCGGTAATTTTCGTCTTAATAAGGAAAAAACAACAACTCAAATTTGTATGAATAGAATTTGTATTAATAAGATTGCTTTTGCTCAAACTCGTATACAAGAGAAAATGTTCGAGTAAAATTATCCAAAAAGCCAAAAGACCCTCTCTCACTTGCTAATCTTTCTATTTATACACATGGGGTCAGTTCTAATTCTAGCTGAGGCTTCTGATTACTTCGGGCTTCTGCTCCAATTTTCCCGCTGCGTGCATACCTCCTCGTTGCCTTGATCTTGGTGTATCCCAGAAAGTTCGGAACGGTTTAGACTTGGCTATTACTTGCTCAAGTTACGTCTGTATCGACCTCGGTTAAGCTACCCGTTGGGTGTTCCATCATTCTCTTAGTGTACTTGGGTGTAAATACCTTCTTGGTCAATTCTTCTTGGACCAATACGTGTTGAGTTGGTTAATATAACGTTACTGGCTGAGGAAAAATTCTATTGAGGGATTTGTACACCAACATATGAGCCCCCAGGTCTTCCAACGAGCTTAGAGAGTTGGGTGACCTTCCGATTCCCAGGTGGTAAACCATCAGGAGGATTTTGAGTATAAGGACTTTTCATTAGCTAAGTAGTTAGCGTATTCATTGCTGCGGAAGTGATGTCTCTGTATTTTAGTGGTTTTAAGAAGACATTTACCATCACTTTAGGATCATTTAGATGTCAATATGTTGCATTCCTAGGATATTCTTAGTAAATTTGCATTTTCAGAAAGTTTCGCATTAGCATTCGCATACACATGCATATTGGAGACATTTCAGGTACTTCGGGAATTTTCGGAGCATTTTAGGAATTTTTGGACATCAACCTGATTGAGGAGAAAAGAGTGAAAAATCAAGACAAGAACTTGAACTAAACTTTGCTGAAACCAAGTCAACTGATCATCGAGCCCAACGAGATCACGGCCAATTCCGTCATCAAGCCGTGATCAAGCCAGATCACGACCCAAAAAAGCTGGCTCGATCACCCGAGAGACCTAGCTTGATCACCTCCGCATATCCTCACGTCCCATTCACCTCGTCCAAGCCAAGTCTTCATCCGCAACACGGGCTCGATTAAGGGCTTGATCAAAGGCTTTGCATCCTCGATCTCTCGGCCTTGCTCCCTCGACCAAAACTGAGCCTTGACCCCGAAGCTCCCTCGGCCACATAAACCCGCCTCGATCACCCGACTCGATCAACGTGCCAATTTTCCACCTCGATCGAACACCAAACTCCCTCGACCAATCACCTCGACCAACTTCTTCTTTGCCTCGATCACCACGTCGAGCCAAGCAGTTTCCAGCTCGAGCCAGACCTTTTCTTCATGGATTAAGTCGTACCACATGCAGTTTTTAGACATTTGTCTTTTAGAGTTTTTAGTGCTTTTCTGAACTACTATATAAGCCCTAAAAACTCCTTTTGGACTAAGCTTTATTTTATGCCATTTTGTGTTTTTGTCTTAGGTTTCTTTTCTCTCTGTTTTTCCTTTGATGTTCTTAGTTGATCAAACCCATATTTCTTATGGAATGCATGTTTTGTTTCTAATTTCTTCAATTTCATGTTTAATTTAAGATTTTGAACTATCTGGTGCATATTGATCTACTATTTTACACTTCTAATCTTGTTTTTTGCCTTGACCATCATTTCTGGGTTTTGTTACTATTTCATCTGATCATTGTTATTAGACATTTCCGCACCCAAAAGGTGTTTGATGAAATGTCTGAACAAGTAATTTCAGAGATTTGCATACCTACCCTAAGAGATTAGATGTTTAAGGTGTTTATTGGCTTTAGCATATTGGTTCTTCATGCCTGCTAGGTAGTTTACCGTTAACGAGAGTTAGGTCTGGTGATTGCTTAGGTTGAAATCATTTATCAAGAGATTGGACTTGGTTATTTATGAATCTGTTGTCTAGGGATTAGCTCATTGTTTGAGGTATGTTAGGTGTCTAGATAATTCAAGGAGGATCATTGATCTATTACCCCCATCCTTAGGAACTTCTTCCTTTGATTGCTTTTTACCCCCATTTTCTTCCATGCTTTTACTCCACTTGCTGTTTACCCTTATTTTTTGTTTATGCATGTTAGCTTTCATGTCTTGTTTATTTTTTGCATGTTTTCTTGTTTAGGATTGTTAGACAACAACCCACTTTCTTATTTGACTTGAATTAGTATAATCCATATGCATCTAGAGTTAACAAACCCGATTGGATTGACACCTATTCATACTGCAATGACATGATAATGTGATAGGGAATTGACACACACGTAAAAATCTACTTATAAGGAAGCAGGTTATTCATTTTGATTCATGAAAGTCGGATTACATTCGAAGACTCAAAAAATTACGGTTTGGTCAGTTTTTGGATTTGGATTGCTTTGACTTTGATTTGATAAGTGGGAATCCTAACAGTCATGGCGGTTATCTCTCTCTCTCACATGCGGATGTCACTTGAATTCAAAATTTGAAAAAGGTGCCATCATGCCTACAAAAGGCGGTTCAACATTTTCAAGGCAGTTATAATTGTCTTTCCTCTCTCTTCAATTAACTGGAATCGTCATCTCCCCACGATGTTTTCAACCGTCATCTCTCTCCTCCGCTACCCGATAAGGTAAAAGAAAATCAAACTCTTTTTTTTCTTTTTCATGTTTTAGGGTACGAGTTCTCTCTTCCCTAGTGTTATTCTTCTTTCTCTGAGTTTCTTTCCCTTTTCTTTCTTCCTTGGAAAACGATTTCCAAGAATGGTTAGCAATCGCTCTCTCTGGTCCAGAAGCAAGAGTTCGTCTTCACGCGTCGCGGCCACTGCCAGCATTGGGACTCCCATGGACCCTAATGGGCGATCAAAAGCAGTTTCGGCTACGACGATCATGACCTTCTCTGATTCCTTGTCAATTGCAGCTTCGGTGGTTGTGATTTAGGAACAGTTTGATTTCCCATCTGATGTTAGATTCCTTATCCCACAACCTGGGTAATTTCCCGACTCTCCTATGCTTGGGTTCGTGACAGTTTATAAAATCTTCTTCAAAACGTGTGGGTTTTATTTTCTGGTTCCAGAGTTGTTGGTTCGATACTTTCGCCGCCGAGGGATGGCTTTGAGCCAGTTGATGTTGAAAGGAGTTCGGCATGCGATCTTCCTAATGATTCAAGCGCGTGAGAATGGGTTTGAGTTAGGTTGTGATATGCTCGAGGAGGTTACCTATATCAAGAGAGGTCTAAAAGGCGGTCTCTGGAATATTGCTAATAAACCTAATTAGGGGTTTGTGACTGGGAAAACTCCTAAAGACAAAGATGACTAGGACTGGTTCTATTTCTTTTTGGAAATTAACCACTTGTCTTTTGGGACCAAGAGCTTTGGCGATTAGCAAGCTTGGTGGACTAGAGAGATCGGTGTGAAAAAGCCTAAAATTTCACTATATCCCCCCCCCCTTTTGCTTCTTTTCGGCTTGATATCTAATCATTATTTATGTCTTTATCCAGCTCTTCTGCATTTTTTGACTTACTCTTTTTTTGTTTCCTTTCAGCTCTACACCTGGCTAAGATTGAAGATCCTCCTCCGGAGTATTTGAAGAATCATATCATCTTGGAAAATAACAGACTGAACAACTGGTGCACTTTTGACGGGGAAAGGGTTTCTCGTAATTGGCTCCTATTAGCACCACTCTCTAAATCATTTTCAAGTAAGTATTTGAGTTGATTTGTATTTTTGTTTGAACCTGTTGCAAATTACTGAATTATCTTCTGTAGATACTCCGTCTCTGTGTCCATCTTTCATTATGAGGAATCTAAAACCATACCGTGAAGCACACAAGAGTAAGCTCCAAGAGTATATCGGTTCAGGGGATCCAAGTGCTATGTAGGAGGTTCAGCCTTCCGGAGCGCATTCCAATGGATGCGCATATAATGGATATCTCCGACTCATCTCGCAGCAATGCCCGCCGGGAAAAAGCTGTTAGCTATGGGAAACATGCTCCTCGACCTCCTCCAGTTCGCTGGAGCATCCGTCATTTTGAGAATCTAGTGGAGAAAAGACCTCGGACTCACGATCCATCTCCGGTTGGGGTCCACGACTTCGGTGGATTCTCTTTCAGTTTCACTTGGCTGCATCAGTTTTCTATCATTGAAGATGGAGAGATTTGTGCTAACTTGATGTCTAAAATTCGGCTGGGAACAGTGGCGGTCCCAAAAAAATATTTTACCTGGTTCATCATATATATTAAAATAATATTTGATAAATAATTTAATATATGTGCATATAATAACATTTTAAATTATGTTATTTTCTTATATAATTGTATGAATTTGAAAACATTTACATAAAATTTTGATTTAGTAAAATATATAGAAATAAGTAAATCTATGTTTTATAAAAGAAAGTTAAAACATGTATTTTTCTTCTATAATTCAAATACTTGTTAGAAATGAATATATAAAGTATTGAATGGAATTAGATTTAAGTTGAAGATTAATTGCTATTGTAATTACAAGTGCAAAAAATGATTTACAATAAAAATACTTAATAAAATATAATATCTTTAATCTAAAATTGTAAAATTTTGGTGGTTCAATTGAACCACCTTAGTTACATGTGGGACCGCCATTGGCTGGGAGGATCCAAGGTGTATGATCATCGATCGTTCTCGGTCTAAAGAGAGTATGCTTAGTAGCCTCGCTCCCATACTGAGTTATTACATATATATGCGTATTTATATATAATTTTGGTTGCGTTGAAATTAGTTTGAAAACTGATGGGAGAATTTTTTGTATTTGTAGACTGCTGCCTTAGAAAATTATTTGGTTGGATTCTAGATGACGAGCTCCGGAAAGCGAAGAAACACTCAAGTGTGGAACTGGTCGTTGATGCCACAACCCGCGTGATAAAGTTATTGCTGAGTTGAAAGTCATTATGGGTACGGTGGAGACACTAACCAAGGAGAATAGTAGGCTGAGGGTTGAGTTTGTGGAGCTCAAGGATCTGAGGAAAAAATGTTGAAAGGATGAGGAGGTGGGAAGCTTGGATAAGAAATTGGATGCAATCTTTGCGGATATGGAAAAAAGGTGGTGGAAAAGGTGAAGGATAAGGAGGATGCTTTGAACAAGAGGTTTGCGAGAAGAATGGAGTGGGTCAAAGGGAAGGTGATAAACACACGAGTGTATCAAGAGAAGCTGCTTAATGTGGAGCCAATCAGGGGGAACATGGATTTGATTGATAGCGTGCTTCGGGGGGAGTCTACGTTGGAGTATGAGAAAGCCAAACTGGAAGCGGATCAGGTGGCCTTGTTGAGGAATTAAAAATGTTCGAATTCAAATAGCTGAATTTTTAGAAAGACTGGGTTGCCTCTCCGATTGGGTCAGACCTAAGCGATCGACCTGATGAACTCTATGAGCTGAATCTGGTTGAGGTAATTGACCCTTATGGTATTAACTTTCCAATTTCTGATCCAGTTGAGGAAGCTGCTACCGAGGTTGAAAAGGATGAATTTCTGGCTGAAGAGGCTACGGGTGATGTTCCTACTAGGGAGGTTGATGTAAATGCAGGAGGGGCGCTAGACAAGGCTGTAGAGGTTTCGGTTCGCTTAGGGGAAGCTGCGACTGAGGCAAGAGAAGAAGCCCCTAAGGGTGGTGAGAACAATCAAGATGTGATGGAATGACTGCTTATGGCTTCTTTTCTCCTTGCGCCTTTAATTTCTTTTTATGTTTCTTTAAGTCTTAACATGGTTGCCTGGGGAGGCTTGTACCTAATCTTTTTTATTTTTTGAACTTGGCTGCCTGGGGAGGCTTTTACCTGAAACATATGTTTTATTAGTTGCGTGAAATTGGATTTATATCTTCTGCTCATATGGTTCATTCTTCCATTAAACTTGGTTGGCTTTGAAAATTCCTTTACATTTGTTCGTTGTTTGTGTATGCGTTGTTCGTGTTAGATCGATTTCGAGATTTACGTATGTGTTGTTTTGCTTGAATGGTATTTAAGATATGTACTTAGAAGTGATTAAAGTTTTTATTGTCGAGCTTATTGCCCATACAACAACATACTTATTCAAGAGATCAAATTTTATAATGGTAATTAGTGTTCCCATTGTTAAAGATGTTTGTCATTTGTTTCAATGCATTGTTGCGAGGCGCGGCTAGGCTTTAGCGCTTATATTTTGCTGAGGGTTGCTTAGGCTAATACGTAATAGGGGGTGTGCGATGTATTGTTTGATTGGTCAGGTCGTAAAATGTAGTGTTTGTTGTGTTATTATTTGCTTATTAGGTATTATATTAAGGAAGGAAAAGGGGCGAATAAGGGTTTGGGTAATTTTACCATTCATTTTATATGGTGAGTAAGGTATGATATTCTCCCCTCGCTTTCATCTGGGTATTGGTAGAAAGGCATGCGGAAGGGATTGAAAGGAATGTGGACGGTTGGTGAGTGTTGGGAGCCCCTAGGTGATCCTTTTCGCATGTAGTGGTATGGGGTGGTGATCCTTTCTATCACGACTTAGTTGGTTGATTTATGAGAAGCCCTCAGTTGTGGAGTTGTGTAATAAGGATGAGTTGTATCTCCCCCATTTTTCGAGAAACATTTAGAGGCAAAGATAGGGAGGGCTGGGGCAGGTATTAGGGATCAGTTACATTTCCCCCATTTTTCGAGAAAAATTTAGAGGCAAAGATAGGGCGGGTTGGGGCAGGTAGAAAGGATCAGTTACATCTCCCCCATTTTTTGAGAAAAAATTGGAGGCAAAGATAGGGCGGACTAGAACAGATAGTAAGGATCAGTTACATCTCCCCCATTTTTCAAAAAAAAAAATTAGAGGCAAAGATAGAGCGGGTTGGGGGCAAGTAGTAGGGATCAGTTACATCTCCCACATTTTTCGAGAAAAATTTAGAGGCAAAGATAGGGCGGGTTGGGGGGCAGGTAGTAAGGATCAGTTACATCTCCCCCATTTTTCGAGAAATGTTCAGAGGCAAAGATAGGGCGGGCTGGGGCAGGTAATAAGGATCAGTTACATCCCCCCATCTTTCGAAAAAATTTAGGGGCAAAGACGAGGAAATTGATGTTTTATTGATAGGTATAGCTGAACTCCCTAAACATAATTGCCTATGTACCCTTGAAATTGGGATCAAGCCTTGGTCATAGTTCACTGAAAATGTTTACAAATAGCGTGAAATAAAACTGCTACGAAGATAACTTGCGAGTGCTTAACAGTAGAATTTTTTCATGTGTTGAGCGTTCCATGGGTGTATTTCCTCGTTCCTGTCTTCGTCTTCCAATTCATACTCTCTTGGTTTGATGATCTTTGATATCTTGTACGGCCCTTCCCATCTGATTCCTAGCTTTCCTGCATTCTTCTCTGCCCTTGCGGGGAAAACTTTCCGTAACACCAGCTCTCCTTCAAGAAATCGCCGTTGTTTAATTTTTTTGTTGTAGAAACGTGTTGCGGCATTATGGTAGTTTTGTAATCTTATGCTCGCCTGGTCCCTTCTTTCGTTGATAATGTTGGCTATGTCTATGAGCATCTGATTGTTTTGGTCTGTATTCTGAGGTGCTAGCTCCCTTTGTAGGCTCGGTACTTCTGTCTCAGTTGGTATGACTACCTCAATGTCGTAAACTAGGGCGAATAGGGAGTCGTTGGTTCCCCTCATGGATGTTGTTCAATATGACCAAATCACTCCTTCCAATTCTTCTGGCCACCTTCCTTTCTTTGCGTCTAGTCTCTTTTCAGTCCATCCAATATGGTTTTGTTAGCTGTCTCTGCCTAGCCATTAGCCTACAACTGTAGGGTGTTGAGTAAGTGATGTTGATATGCATTCTCGCAGAACTCTTTGAACCTATCGGAAGTGAATTAAGGGTCGTTGTCAGTGTGTATTTTGTAGGGGATCCCATGACGGCATATGATATTCTTCCAGATGAAAGATTCAACGTTATCATATTTCACTTTCGCAAATAATTCGGCTTCTATCCATTCAGAGAAATAGTCGGTTAAGACGAGTAGGAAAATCTTTTGCTTCGACTTGTACATTGAACCGATTATCTCCATGGACCATCGTATAAAGGGGTTTGGTGCGGTAATCGTTTGCATCTCCTCAGTTGGCCGGTAGATCAATGGTGCATGCTTTTGGCATTTCTCGCACTTTGAGGCATGTTTTTTGCAGTATGTGATCATAGTTGGCCAATAATAGCCTTATCGTTTGATTTTGAATGCTAGGGCTTTACCACCCGAGTGATTACCACATGCTCCATCATGTACTTCCCTTATATTTTTTCTTTTTTCGTGGCCGAATATGCACTGTAGTAGTGGACCTCGAACGCTCCATTTGTGAAGGTTTCCATCTAAATGAATGTATCTTGCACTTTTAGCTTTGAGTTTCCTTCCGTCCTACTTTTTTGGTGGTAAGATCCCATTTGTAATGTATGCAAGTATCTCGGTTCGCCAATCTTCTCTGTTTCGACCTCGTCTGCTTCCATTGGGACCTCATCTTTTTCCACATCTTCTGGGTCTGGGTCTGCGTTATATTCTTCTATTGTTTCTTATATGACGCAAGTGGTCTTTGCCACCGAGGTGTTGGGTTTTTTGATGATCTCGATGGGTATGACTCTTATATTTTGGGGATCCGTGGTAGATGCAAGGCAACTAAAGCATCCACATGAGTATTTTCCCCTCTGGGATTTTGATCAGGTCGAACTCTAAGAAATCTTTAGAAAGGTTTTTGACCACATCTAAGTATGATTCCATTCTTTTTTCCCTTGTTTCTATTCACCATAGAATTGGTACGCCACTAGCTAAGAGTCGTAGTAAGAGTTGATCTGTTTTGCCTCGACTGTTTTTGCTAGGCGAAGGTCGGCTATCATTTCTTTGTATTCAGCTTTGTTGTTTGAAGCTGAGAAGTTTAGCCTGAATGATTGTTCAATCATCTCCCATGTAGGGGTGATCAGTCGTATGCCTATCCCCGAGCCGTATTTGGAACTTGCTCTATCGATGTATAATGACCATCGTGCTTCGGAGTACTTAGACTCGTTTTCCATATATGGTGGTAGTTTTATGAGGAAATATGCGAGCACTTGGGATTTTGTGCATGTTTTGATTTTGAGCTCTATATCATGCTCGCTGAGCTCGACTGCCCATTTTGAAATTCTCCCTGATTGGTTAGGACTGTGTAAGATCGTGCGCAACGGTTGATTTGAGAAAACGACGATTGAGTGGGATTGGAAGTAGGATCATAATTTTCTTGTCGAATGGACTACTGTTGGAGCTACTTTTTTATTGTCGGGTACCTTGCCAAGCTCCTCGTGTACTAGGACCGAGCTAACGGTGTACGATAATACTATGATATACTAGAACAAGGTTTCTCCTTCTTGCTGCTTGGACAAGACGGGAGGCGTCATCAAGTAGGTCTTCAGTTCTTTGAAAGCTAGCTCGCATTCTTCGTTCCAGACGAACTTTTTGTTCCCCTTGAGGAGGTTTAGAATGGTAGGCATTTTTCGGTTGACTTAGATATGAATCGAGTTAGGGCCGCTACTAGACCTGTTAGCCTTTGTACTTCTCTTGTGTTCTTGGGCGACGACATTCTTAACAACGCGTTAATTTTCTTAGGATTAGCCTCGATTCCTCTTTTAGTTACCAAATAGCCAAGAATTTCTCCCGAGGTAACCGTGAAAGTACATTTAGCTAGATTCAGCTTTATCCCGTAGGTGTTCAAGATTTGGAAGAAAAGGCGTAGGTCACCCACGCGATCATCCTCGCCATAAGATTTGACAAGCATGTCATCGATAAATACCTCCACCGTTTTCCCGAGCTGTTCGTAGAACATCTTGTTGACCAGACGCTTGTGGGAACCAAAATTCGCACTGTTGATTTCTGTTAGTTATGGAAAATTAGAGATTACTCTAAATTTCGTGAGATCATTTCTGTGAGTCAAACATAAAAACATTAGAATAAGAAAGTAATTAATACGAATATGAATTTAAGAGCACAAAAAGGGCAATAGAAGTCTTATTCCGAAATGGTGCGTGAACGTGTTGCAACAGGTGATAGCCTCGGCCACAAGAACTGCTGGCGAGTTATCCTAGTTTTAGTAGCAGAGACCGATAAACCTAATTGAGTCACAGCTCACTAACAATAACGGAAAACAGTCTAAAGCCCTAAGTATTTTGGTGTAGAACGTGTATGTGCCCCTACTCTTATATATGCTTCACGATTTATCCATCTTCCTTTTCCGTTCTTTCGTGAAAATCTTCCTTTCTTGATTGATTCTTCTGCATAAATATTTCTTTTCTAGATATCTTTCATTTCCTCTGGGGTGGCAGGACAAGCTTTTACCGTCTTTGCGCTTGGGCTCAATTCTCATATGGAATCATAAGTGGGCCATTATCGTGTTTTAGGCCTTGTTGGGCTGTCTTACGGTTTAGGCAGTTTTTACGGTTCTCGTCGAGGAATCAAGCTTCCGCATGATGGTACGATCAAAACCCTTGCGGAGAGATTATATCGATCGCGTAAGCAAGATAACATCAGCGTTTAAGTTAACTATCGTCGTTTTATACGATTGATTAGTACGAAGTGATTTCATGATTCTTTCACAAGTTGTAGGAAAGCATTGTGCGAAAGGAATGGGTTTTACAAGTTTTATCATAAAATCATAACGGAAACTCTGAATGATACGAAACAATAGATGATTCGTTCGAAGAGATATGAAATGCGTGTGCGATTCATCTCGGGAACTGGCGAGATAAATGCTTCTTCGGGTTCATCTCGCCAATTGGGGCATGCTTTATTTAAGTCTGTGAAGTCGATGCACACTTTCCACTTTCTGTTCTTTTTCTTTACCACCACGGGGTTGGCCAGCAAGTCCAGATATTTAAATTCGGTGATCGATCTTGCACCCAGAATCTTTTCCACCTCGTCTCGAACCGCCTGAGCTTGCTCTGCACCTAATTTTCATTACTTCTGATTTACGGGCTTATAAATTGGATCAGTGTTCAGCTCATGGAGCATTATGTCTAAGCTTCTTTTTGAATGTATGTAGTGTTCCAAACCAAAGTGTGTTTATTCTCCTTGATGAAGTCGATCAGGTATTCTTTTATATCTTTTAGCAACTTGGATCTTATTCCGACGTAGCATTCTTGGAAACCTGGATCGATACAGTATTGCGTTACTTCGTCTAGCTTGGGCTCCTCGTAGCTCAGATTTTCTAGGGTGGCTGGTTCCCCTATCTGTAATTGCTGTAAAGTTTTCTTCATGAGCTGGAGTTCATCTAAGTAACAAGCTCGGATCGACATTTGGCTTCCTTTGATTGTTTTGACTCCTTCCTTAGTAGGACTTGACGCACTTGTGGTATATAGAGGGTACCGCTTTCATTGCGTTTATCCAGGGTGTCCCCAAGATCGTGTCGTATATCGCAGGTCAGTCTATTATCGTGAATTCGATTATCCTGGATATTCCTGATACATGCATGAGAAGTTTGATTGTCCCCAACGTCACGGCGATTTCACTTGTGAAACTCGTTAAAGGTGTAGAAGGTCCTTCTATCTGAGACAGGTCTACGTCTATTTTGGCTAACGTCTCCTTGAAATTTAAATCTATTAGGATCTTGGTATCTACGAGTATCATCACGGTTTCATAATCTTCTAGGATCAGGTCTATGACCAACAGATCAGCGTGGGGGAGGTCAAGACCTGTCGTATCCATCTTGTTAAACAAGATAGGCTCTCTGGCCTCCTAAGGTTTAGTTTCCCATCTCTCGCAAGAGGCATCCTTCCGTTTATACATTTTGATCGACGTAATCGAATTCAAACCGAATTGGTGGTCCCTTATGATCATGTTGATCCGCTTCTTAAATGGTGGGGTTGGTGCCACCTGAGGCAGCTCTTCCTGGGCTCGTTTTAGAGGATTGGCTTCCTCGTTCGATTCTTCTGTATTGGGTCTGGTACTTGCTGCCTTAGCCTTGTTGGGCTCCACTAGTTCGCCTGATTGGTACTTTGTGAAGATCAAAGAGTTGAAGCTCATGCATTCCTCGGTTGAATGGCCATCTAGGTTGTGATACTCGAAGTATTTGTTCGCGCTCTCTTGCTTCTTAGATCGTTTCCATTGGTTCCACGGACCATTTTTGGCTTTCCGGCGTAGAAGGTTTAATTCCCTGCTGGCGAAGCGCGCCTTGGGGTTCCCTATTTATTTGTTGGATTTTTTTCTATGCTCTTTTTACGCATTTTGATTAGGGCTTCCTCTATTCGCGCGAAAACATTACCTCTGTGCAATGCGTCATCGACGGTCGCTGGAGGGTTCAGTATCAAATCCTTTCTGAATTCTAATTTTCCCCATACCGCATTTTTAGGGTGACAATGGTGACATTATCGGTCACCACCACTCAGAGGGGTTCATTGGGCCCATGATACTCCACATGTATGCGTATGAGTTGTCCCTCTCAATGTACATTGAGTAATGCTTTAGGAACATTAAACTCATCTAGTTAAAAATGTGGATTGAGCCCTTGGGTAGTCGTGAGAACCATGTGAGCGCTAGTCCTTGAAGATGCTCGTTGAAAAGCTGACAGTACCCTGTGTCCATCTCGTGTTCATCGAACTACGCTTGGCCGACCACTATGAGAAAGGCTGTCATGTACGCGCTGGGATCTGTTTTCCCCTCATAGAAAGAGATTTTGATTTTCTCATGGTTCTGTACTTTGGCTTTTTTATGTGGGGAGCATCTCCTTCATCAGCCAATCCAACTTAGTAGCCGAGCTTACCTCCAGGTGAACCTTAGAGTTTATTTGTCGGATAGCCTCTTGTAGATATTTTTTCATCTCTTAGATATCTCAAATCGAGGGCTGAGATCGCCTATCTAGTTAGGAAGAGAGGTTGTGGTAGTCCTCCTCGTACTCGTCAGGTCCTTCGTCTGAACTTTCCGATAGATCAGTGCAATCCCTCTCGCCACTTAGATTGATTATCCTTTGGGATGGAGTGTTCCTCGCAGGCATCATCATCCGGCGAGGTTTCTGTTATGTTGAAACGATGTGCGTGCGTCATGTCTGATTTCATAGTTGGGGTGAAAATCAATCTCCTAGAATTCTCTCTGGAGATGGGGTATCGACGAGTGGTAGTTCAGAGTGGTCGACAGCGTGATGAGGCTGTCTGGTCGAGGCGTTCGTAATTGCCTTGGTTTGGTCTACAGATTCATTCGCCATTTTATCAAGTCGATCGAGCAGAGACTGATTTAGGGCATCTTGCACCTCTAGTCTCTCGGACATGGATTGCCCGAATTTACAGAGTGCATGTATCGTGCTGGTGTATCCATCCGGCTGTGGTGATAATTCTTCGACCATGATGGTGTTGGGATCTGGTTATAGTTTTCCTTTTGCGTTATAAAATCTTTAAACTCTCCACAGATGGCGCCAATTTTTGGATGTTAGAATCCACAAAGTAAAAAATATATATATATATAAAATTTAATGAGAAATTCGACAGTTTTTTTTTGCTTAATAAGGAAAAAACAACAACTCAAATTTGTATGAATAAATTTTTTATCAATAACACGTGAGGTCGGTTCTGATTCTAGCTTAGGCTTTCGGATACTTCGGGCTTCTGCTCTGATTTTCCCACTGCGTTCATACCTTCTCGTTGCCATGATCTCGGTGTATCCCAAGAAGTTTGGAACAATTTAGACTTGGCTATTACTTGCTCAGGTTGCGTCCATATCGACCTCGGTCAAGCTACACTCTGGGTGTTCCATCACTCTCTTAGTGTACTTAGGTGTAAATACCTTCTCGATCAATTCTTCTGGGACCAATACTTGATGAGTTAGTTAATATAACATTACTGGCTAAAGCAAAATTCTACTGAGGGGGTTTTACACCAACACAGTAGGCAACGAAGAGTGGTACCAAACATTTTCCCATACAAATATGGAGTATTTAAAGTTATGGGGCTCAGATCATCGCCCAATCCTTACTAGGATTCTATCCAGAATTTTATGAATCTGTCAGATTTTCAAATTTGACCGACGATGGCTTCTACATGATGGATTGAAATAAGCCACATATGAGGGATGAGATCCTATAGATGCAAACCCGACTCGACCTTTAGACAATATGATTGGAGAATTCAGAAGGACGATATCCCATTGGAAACGTTCCAATCCATTCAATGCAGAGAAAAAGATAGAGTTCACAAATGATCAACTTGAGAACGCCCAATCATACAAGAATGTGACAAATGAGGCAATCTTGGAACTAAAATGGAAACTCTGCATAACTTTCAAGGAAGAGGAAATATACTAGAAACATAAAAGTCAGGTCTCGTGGTTAAAAGACGGGGATCTAAATACAAAGTTCTTTCATGCTTCAACCAAACAGAGGAGAGCCTGAAACCGTATAACCAAACTAAAGAACCCAATGGGTGGTTGGGTGAAAGTGATGAAGAAATCGAAAGAGTAGCTTTGGAATACTTCCAAAAATTCTTCACGTCTTCAAAGACATGAGATTTTGATGAAGCCCTCCGGTACATTACCGAGAAAGTGATACCTCTCATGAATGCCTCGCTAACGAGATATCCTCTAGATAGCGAGATCATCGTACGATCGAGGAAATAAATCCAGATAAAGCCCTAGGACCAAACGGAATGACCAACCTTTTATTCCAACGGTTTGGGGAAGTGACGAATTTGGATATCATCAATCTAGTTAAAGATTTCTTCAGATCCGGTCACTTTGATCTAAGGCTAAATATGACTCACATTTGTCTTATCCCTAAGACTGATCACCCAAAGAAAATGGCAGAATTTCGGCCAATAAGCTTGTGCAATGTTAGTTACAAAATCATCTCTAAGATTCTCTGTTCGCGTTTGAAGAAAATCCTCCAAAAATTGCTTTCAGAGACACAATATGCCTTTGTGGCTAAGAGCTTCCTATAAGTCTTACTCTTAGAGATGGGTTTTGAAAATAAATGGATATTTTGGATTAAATGGTGTGTATCTTCGGTATCATACTAGATCTTAGTGAATGGAGAACCAAAATTGAACATCCAAACATCTAGAGGTCTGCGTCAAGGAGACCTTCTATCCCCTTTCCTTTTTATCCTGCTCACTGAAGCTCTTATCTCACACCTTCGAGGTGCACAAAAGGAAGGTAGGATCACATGACTCAAGATTGCGAGAGCCACTCCAGCAGTGTCCCATCTCCCGTTCGTATATGACATCCTATTTTTCCGTAAGGAAGATATCTAGTAATGTGTTGAGTTGATGAGAATCATTAAATTTTACGAAAAAGCCTCTGGACAACAACTTAATCTTGCTAAATCATATATTCTATTTGGTAATACGGTGGGGCACGAAATAAAAGGTGCCCTCAAACAAACCATATGCATTCACAAAGAAAGCGGGATGAGAATGTACCTGGGATTACCAAAGAAGATTTGTGGCTCCATATGACAAGTGTTTGCGTTCATTCAAGACCGTTTGAACGATTGGATAAATCTATTGCTAGCCAATTTCCTTTCAAAAGGGGACAAAGAAGTAAATCTGAAGTTTGTAGCACAAGCCATTTCTACTTATGTGATGTCTTGTTTTCTCCTTCCTAAAGATATAATCTCTAAGCTCCAGGGAGCCTTTGCAAATTTTTGGTGGAGTACAAAAGCAAATAACCGAAGTCTCCACGGAAAAACATGGGAAAGATATGCATCCCTATTGAACAAGGAGGTTTGAGTTTCAGAGATCTTTACAACTTCAACATACCCCTTTTAACCAAACCACTTTGGCGTTTGATTCATTACGAACTCTCTTCTGGCTAGAGTTCTTAAAGGTCGGTATTTTCGGCACATGAGCCCAATGGACGTTAAAAAATCAAATTCTCTGTCCTATGGTTGAAGAAATATTCTAGCGGCACAGGAGCTCCTTAGGGAAGGGCTCAAAAATGCTATGGGCTTAGGCGCCAAAACCCGGGTTTGGTTGGACCCATGTATCCCATCATTTCCTCCGAGACCGGCTAAGGATATCAAAATCTTTAGAGACCAAAACCTTATAGTTAGTCATCTTATTGACCACTCGACGAATCAGTGAAATATGGATATCTTAGAAGCTTTAATGGATCCAGCTGACATTTCGTTAATATAGAGCATTAAGCCCAATTATCACCAAAAAGAAGATGGTATATGCTGAACTTTTACAAAATTGGGATTATATTCTGTCAAATCCGGTTATGATCTAGCATCTCACTCGAAAAGTGAAAGAAAGATTCAAGTTGTCTCAAAACCTAGTACCAAATCTTTAAAATCCCTTATTTGGAAGCTGAAGACATCATGAAAGATAAACCATTTTCTCTAGCTTGCAATTTTGAATGCCTACCTTCGTATAGTCGTTTAGTGGACAAACATTGTGGGCTGGATCGATCTTGACAAAGATGTTGGAGTGAGAAGGAGTCATTTAATCATCTTTTGTTATTATGCTCACTAGCCTTACCAACTTGGGCACTCTCTGAC
Source organism: Iberis pinnata (assembly GCA_900406425.1). Taxonomy (NCBI): domain Eukaryota; kingdom Viridiplantae; phylum Streptophyta; class Magnoliopsida; order Brassicales; family Brassicaceae; genus Iberis; species Iberis pinnata. The sequence continues at coordinate 19,983 of OVBE01001377.1, read as the reverse complement.
ATCCCTACGAATCTAGGATCTTTTCTAAGAAAATCTTTTTTTTTGAAAACCTAGATTACCTTCTTTTTCGGGAAAACAATGAAGGGGTTCCAAGGAATATTCTAGCGCGTTTCCCCTGGATACTATGGTTCATATGGAAAGCTAAAAATGATATGATCTTAAACGCGAAGGATATCTCCCCCCTGGATTTGGTCCAACGGGCGACAAGTGAAGAGGAAGCATGGAGATCGGCACATATTATCTTTGATAAAGAAACAAGATCAACCGCACCCAGCAAAAAACCACAACATGGTCAGGAGTTTATCACCTTATCCAAGATGCCAAGTGGATGCATCTTGGGTGAAAATTAAGCCTTTGTAGGTGGGGGTTGCATTTTTGAGGAAGGACTAGGACAACCGACCTTTGGTTCTTTTCGGATAAACCAATTTTTGTCCCCCTCTCCCTTCATGCAGAGTTCAATATCCAGCTTTGTGCAATGAAAAGCTCATTGCAACTTGATTTTGAAGTTATGTCCTTTCATTCGGACTGTCTACAGCTCGTGAAGCTGATAAATGAAGAGGAAGAATGACCATCCTTGACATTTGAATGGAATGAAATTGAGCATTTAAAAAATTTTATTTACTAGCTTTACTATCTCTTTATTGCAAGAAAATTTAATATAAGAACGTATCTTTTAGCTAAAGGAGTTTTATCTCAAAAATCTATATTTTTCATGTAAATACTTTGTTTCTTGGGTGGTTAGCTTTAAAGGCAAATTTTCTTACCCTGAATTAATATTATATGGAGTTTGATGTCAAAAAAATAAAAAAATAATAGGAATCGTATAATTGAACCAAATTGAACCGAGAAAACATGTATAACTTGATTTTTTTAGTTCCCTCTATATCATTTGAATGGTTCTTCGTCAAAGATATGTGAATATTAGTTTGGCTTGGTTTACAACTGATTTAGTTTCTTTTGGTCTTTTGATACTTTTAGTTCTACAGAATATTTGCGAATAAACTATTATCATAAAGAGTTTTGATTCTCAAACAACTTTCATAATATTAATATAATTTAAGGGTGGGTGTTCGGTTTTTGGTTCGAATTTCAAATTATTCGGTTAAAGACATATAGAAACCGTTCGGGTTATTTAAAAATTTGGTTCGGATTTGGTTCGGGGTTATTCGGGTTCGGTTCAGTTTTTCTATTTTTATTAGGACCTGAAATAGAACAGAAAATCCAAAATATCCGTTAAAAATTCCAAATTATCCAAACAACCTTAATTAACATCCAAGTTAATCGAATTAAAAACATAAAATATTGGAAGAAAACCCATAAATATCCGAGTTACCTTTCTAAAAACCTATTTTTTCTACCTAAAATCATAACTATCTGATCACAATTACATATATAGTCATATACAGACAGATTTTTCGGCTATACTTTTGGGTTTCGGTTCGGTTCGAATTCAGATTCGGTTTTTCGGATTAAGATATATAGAAACCGCTCGGGTTATTTAGAAGAAAACTTCGGCATCGGTTTTGATTTTTAGGTTCGGTTTCGGTTCGAATTATGAGTTTCGGTTTATATGTCCAGCCCTAATATAATTCGTTTTGGATCCAATCTGTGTTAAACTGAACCGATATTTTATTAGCTCTCATATGGATCTCCCAAAATAATCAAATCAAAATTGACTGAACCAAATATTATACCCAAACGTCCAAATTATAAATTTTCCTACTGCTAATCAATACTATGGTGAAAATGTTGTTTATAGTCTTAAATAAGGACATTTGCTTTTAATCAAAAATGCAACACAAAGTTAAGAAGCATAGGTGAAGTTATATAACATGTAAGATTTAGTCACTAAGAATAAAATAGCTTCTCCATTACCTAACCATTATTCAAGTTGCAAATTGGATCGTGAAACCATTTTTTCTCCATTACTTCTCATTTAATATAGAGTGATTAATGCATATGGCGTTGACTTATTGACCAATATATGGGCCTGGCCCGTTTATACTTAAATTTCGCCGAGAATTAGAATAAGCCCTAACACGTGTCATTATTTAATTGGAAGAAAGCTCAGTAACAAAGCTCTCTCTAAGTGAGTCAAAAGTTTCGCAATTCCCTCATTTCAGCTCTCTTCTTATCTCCGCCGTCTTCAGCTCTCCGGCGATTTGGTTAGCTTCTTCTTCTTTGTTCTCTGAGTTTCTAATGTTGGATTTTTGATCTGTGAGCTGATTGAGATTTGTGTCTTTAGTCATTCTACTGTTCCTTAGCTTTGAATTTTCACTGATTTCGTTTTGACGTTTCTGTTTAGGCTCGGCTTTGTTTGTGTCCGATTGTTTACTCTGTTAATGGAAGTGTTTCGATTCATAGGTCTCTAAGTATCTTTCAGTTCGATTAGTGATTGATTTGATAACTTTGATTACAAACGTGTTGATTCATTCAGAAAGAGAAGTTTGAAAATGGCTGGTCCAAGTGGGAAGAAAGAAAAAGTTGCAAAGGCTGGTCCAAGTGAAAAGAAGAAGAAGGACGTTAAGAAGGAAACAGGTCTCGGTCTTAGTGTTAAGAAAGATGAGAATTTCGGTGAATGGTATTCTGAGGTTTGTTCATATTTAGTATCTTTGAAGCATTTCTGAATCTTTGATAATTTCCTGATGATTTCAACATTGTTTCTGTTCCAAACATTGTGTTCGTGTAGGTTTGCAAACACGAGATGATTGAATACTACGATATCTCTGGATGTTATATTCTTAGGCCATGGTCAATGGCCATTTGGGAGATTATGCAAGTGAGTGTCTTCTTGCTTTTATTCAAGACTGTGAAATTAAGAGTTCACTCATTTATTGTTCACCGACTTCCCTTTCTTAGAAATTCTTTGATGCGGAAATCAAGAAAATGAAAGTCAAGAATTGCTATTTCCCTCTGTTTGTATCTCCTGCTGTCCTGGAGAAGGAGAAGGACCACATTGAGGGATTCGCCCCAGAGGTGTGTATATTGTAAATCTTAAGCATTTGTCTTTGGGAAAAAGGGTCCTTCGCTTAATAGGTTTGAATGTATTTTAAGGTTGCTTGGGTTACAAAGTCGGGTAAATCTGACTTGGAAGTCCCAATTGCTATTCGTCCAACCAGTGAGACAGTGATGTACCCTTACTACAGCAAGTGGATAAGGGGACACCGAGACTTGCCTTTGAAGCTTAACCAATGGTGCAATGTTGTTAGATGGGAGTTCAGCAACCCTACACCATTTATCCGGTATTTATTTATCATATACTCCTTTCTACTTTTTCTATTCGTCTTGATAGTACTATTTATTTGAGCTAGTTATCGTTCATGCTGTAAATATTGGGCTTGATATGGAATTAAACCTATAAGACAGAATTTTGCTTGCCATAACCCATTGCATAAGCTATTAAATTTCAGGAGCCGTGAATTCCTTTGGCAGGAAGGCCACACTGCTTTCGCCACGAAGGAAGAAGCAGATGAAGAGGTAGGTGACTAAAAATTATACCTGTAATTCAATCTATCTCTCTATGGCTACAAATAAGGGTAATATATAGCACCTCACCATCATTTACATTTACAAGTAATCCTTTAACTGTACTGCGGCTCTTGTTCTCAGGTTCTTCAAATTTTGGAGCTTTACCGTCGTATATATGAAGAGTACCTTGCAGTTCCAGTTGTGAAAGGTATGAAGAGTGAAAATGAGAAGTTTGCTGGGGGACTTTACACTACAAGTGTAGAGGTATGTGATTTCTTACTTCTTGGCTCAAGGCTTTTTTCCTTGCGTATCTACTCCATATGGAATAATACTATAATTTTATAGGCTTTCATTCCAAACACTGGTCGTGGTGTACAAGGTGCAACCTCTCATTGTTTGGGACAAAACTTTGCAAAGATGTTTGAGATCAACTATGAGAATGAGAAAGGAGAGACAGCAATGGTGTGGCAGAATTCTTGGGCTTACAGTACCAGGACGGTAAATACTTGAAGTACTTGGATAACTTTCCCTCATGTGTTCTATAACTATCAACTTTCCAATTTCCAACTTTGTATAGATTGGAGTGATGATTATGACTCATGGAGATGACAAAGGACTGATACTCCCTCCTAAAGTCGCATCTGTGCAAGTTGTTGTAATCCCAGTGCCCTACAAAGATGCTAACACCCAAGGAATTTTTGATGCTTGTATTGCTACTGTATCTGCCTTGAGTGAAGCCGGTATTCGTGCTGAAGAAGATTTAAGGGATAACTATTCTCCTGGATGGAAGTATTCAAACTGGGAAATGAAAGGTGTTCCATTGAGAATTGAGATTGGACCCCGAGATTTGGAAAATGATCAGGTTAGTCTAGCTTATAAACTTGTAATTTTGAGTAAACAGACGTCATTTATCTTTGTAATGCATTGCCATAGGTAAGAACTGTGAGACGTGACAACGGAGTTAAAGAAGATATCCCAAGAAGTAACTTAGTAGAACATGTTAAGGAATTGCTAGAAAAGATTCAGCAAAACATGTATGAAGTAGCTCAGCAAAAGAGAGAAGCATGTGTTGAAGAGATAAAGACTTGGGATGAGTTTATCGAAGCTCTCAACAAAAAGAAGCTAATCTTAGCTCCCTGGTGCGATGAAGAGGTTCGTTACAACCCTTATTCGAAAATCAAACTGTAAAAGAATACAAACTTTGTAAAATCAAATTCTTTGTAGGAAGTGGAGAGAGATGTTAAAGCGCGTACTAAAGGTGAAACTGGAGCAGCTAAGACACTTTGTTCTCCATTTGATCAGCCTGAACTTCCTGAAGGTCAGAAACAGAGATTCTCTTAAGTTTTTTTTAATCTCTCTTTAGAGACTTTGTTCATATATGTTTTGTGGTTTGTACAGGCACTCTTTGCTTTGCATCTGGAAAGCCGGCGAAGAAATGGACTTATTGGGGAAGGAGTTACTAAGTCTGTTCATCATGTTTTGGTTCAATTCATGAAAACTTACTTTTGGCTTGTAAAGACTCTCAAGTGCAATGTGCTTTGATTTGATATTTTGACTAAAAGCTCTTTGAGTTTTTTTTTTTTTTTTTACTTTGATTGCACTATGAATTATAAAGAGATGCTTTCTGATTCAAAAGTTCATTAGAGTTGGGACTAACATTAGAACTTTGCCTTATTGGTAAGTTCGTGACATTTGCTTTTTCTTGTGTTGTGCCTTATCTTTTCTGCTTTGGACTTGATTTTAGTTTTGATGTATAGCAATTAACTTGATATATTCACCATTGACATTTATATATATTCAACAAATTATGATATATGTACCACAATAGTTCAGTTCAATAGTTTAATTTTTTTTATTTGTATAACGAGTAACACGTTTGTAGCTTTATATAGTTCGGCCCTTTTTCCTAGTATCTTCGGATTTGGGCTTCTCTTGGGCTTGCGCAGAAAAGATTAATAAGTGTGCAATGGGCTGATTAAAGTTTTTCTGGGCCAAATATGTTAAAGCTGTTTAGAGGTTATAACAAACCTCAATATATAGATCATCTTCCTCGATCTTCTTCTCCAGAGAAAATAGCAGTGATTGAAGCTCCATTGAAGANAATCGATCTTGTAATTGGCAAAGAGCTTGAGGTTTCAAGCATTCTGAGTATAGTGGATTGGAGAGTAAGAAACTCTCCCCCAGATGTACCATATTTGGGAATTGGGTAAACAAATTCTCACTTGTTTCACAACAAATCGAGTTAACTTGAGTTTCAAGTAACAATTGAAATCCTAAC
>OVBE01001377.1:0-14208 GCA_900406425.1 Iberis pinnata | reverse complement strand
TAACAACGTTGAATTTTGTTTGATATTGTTCTGACTTTACTACTTTTTACTAAATCGACTTAATGTTTTTATTTATTAAAACAGAATAACTAAGATATATATATATATATATATATTCATATGGTTTGTGTATATATTCTCTAGTTGGTTATATAACAAAAGAAAAAGCAATGCGTGATAATTCGGTTCAATGATCCATGATACTATGTTTGCTAAATTCTTAAAGAGGTAATTAAGTGTAGTAATTATGTGTGTTATTATTATAGACAACAACACTTGTCATTACTCTCTCTTGTCTTATTTATTCTCTCTAATGTTTTTGCCTTCTTTGAAAATCTTACTTTAGAATTTTAAATGATAATACTCATGCAAGTTCTTCGATGGTGACCATTACCACTAATAAACAAGAATATCAACTATATTTGAATTCCATATAATTTTGAACATTTTATCACATAGTTAAGGTCCAATAGTTTCAAACTTAAGTGAAGTGGAAGGTTTTGTCTGCAACTATAAAAGAAAATATTGTGTTTTTTCATAGAAGTTAACGTCCAATTGTCTCACAGATTCAACTTTCAAGGTAATGGCATTACAATAACAATAATATTAATGATAATATAGTTTAATTTACTATTATAAAACGTGTAACTAATCTCACCAAAAAAATAAAACGTGTAACTAAATTATAATAAATGACTATTAAGCTTTCAAAGTGGTTTTGGTCTAAGTAGTTAAATATTTATTTTTATATTTTCTTTTATAGGAATTTGATTTTATTTAGTTGTATTATTAGGCATTACGAGAATTAGTTTTTCACATATAATTTATATCAAGAGTTCATACATCAACGATATAAAATACAAGAAACATATAAAGAAGTAAAGACGATACTTTCAATAAAAGAGCCTTATTTGCTAACGAATTATTAAATCCATTAATTTCTTTCTTTAGAATCAATCACAAATAGTTGAGATCGTCGTTTTTCTTAGTTATCTTCTCTTGGATGAAACTCCAAAATTTTACAAAAGTGTTGTTGATATTCGTCGCATTCTTTTCCATAGATCTGTTGTACCATTGTAAATATGATTTGTCCGGATCCCATATTTGTCTTCTTCTCTTCGTTTGATATGATATCAAAGAAAAATCAAAGCTCCATTATGTTTTCTCGAGAAAGTTATGAGTTCTTCTATCTCACAAATTGCGATACAATGTCTTGAGCTTTTCTTTAAGATTCTTGTTCGATTTTTTCAATTTCTTTGTCGATTGAGTGAATTCTTGTTTCTTTTTGTCTCTTTTCTTTTATTTGACCTTTGTTGATTATGATCTTTTTTCTTTCTCGTGAGAAATCAAATTTGTTCTTGATATGGCTATGAATCGCGACTCATATGACAATCCGTATTTCCTCAGTAACAATGATCATTTTGGAATTCATCTTATTTCAAATCCTTTAACTAGTGCAGCTGATTTCATAGCTTGAGAGCAAGCAATGCGTATGGCTCTTGATGGAAGAAATAAGTTCGGTTTCATTGATGGATCAATCACATGTCCTGTAACTGAACCTTATGCTTCTACATGGTCAAGATGTAATGATGTGGTAAGATCTTGGCTCATAAACTTAGTTTCAAAGTCCATTGGAGAGAGTATATTGTTTGTCAAAACTGCTCATGAAATTTGGAGCAATATGGGAAAAAGATTTAGACAGAACAATTCCCCTAGGTTATACTCTATTGAACAACAATTACATCAACTTAGAAAGGATCTATAGATGTTGATAGTTACTATAATAGAATGGTGTCAATTTGGGAACAAATGAAAGCTGCTCAAGCTAATCCGATTTGTGTATGCGGAAGATGATTTGTGATTTGAATACACAATGACATGTATTGTTTGAAAGGAACATAGTAAGGAAATTTCTGTTTGGATTAAATGATTCATATGAAGCAATAAGAGCTCAAATCATCATGTTAGATCCGTTTCCAAATTTAGAAAAGACTTTTAACCTCGTGATTCAGCATGAACAACAACACATGATTAAACAAAACCCTCAATCTAATTCAATTGTTTTCAAGCTTCATCAAGTCAATTTGATCACGATACAAGTGTGAATAAAGATATTATTGTTGTAGTATCAAATACCAACTTCATGCCAAGACATAGGCCATTATGTACTCATTGTGGTATGCAAGGACATATGATTAATCGATCTTACAAGCTTCATGGTTATCCACCAGGTTTCAAGAATTATAATCAGAATCAGAATTCTTATCAAAGTCACCAAAATGTTCAAAAGTCAGAATTTACAAAGTTGAAGACATTACAACAATTCTGCAACAAACAATAACTCTTTTGGCTTTCAAGGACATAATAACTACAATTTAGAACAAAAGTTCAGAAACTCTGTGCAACAAAGAACATATAGAGCAAATACATTGGCTAATGTTCTCACCACAAATCCAAATGTTCATGATCATTTTAATCAAGTCTCATCAGCTTTGGCTCAACTTTCATAAGACTAGATATGACAACTGGCAAGTTTTGGCTCAACTTTCATAAGACTAGATACGACAACTGGCATATCAAATACAATCTCAAGTACAACAACATGTTTCTGATTCATTGCTTTCCATTACTAATCATGAAGATATCAACCATTTAACATCTCAATGGTACTATTTCTTATCCTCTTTATAATGCTATTCAAGAACCAAGCTTTATTTTAATAGTTGGATAATAGATTCAGGAGCCACATCTCATGTCTGTCGTGATCTAACATTGTTTACCTATACATATGATGTGCCAAACATTAATGTGACTCTACCTAATGGTACTATCATTGATATTATCAAAGCAGGACCCATTAGGATCATCAATTCCCTTATCCTTAAGAATGTCTTGTTTGTTCCTTCCTTTAGGCTTAATCTCATTAGTGTTAGCTCATTGCTCTATCAAACATCTTTTTCAGTCACGTTTTATCCAAATTTTTGTCTTATTCAGGATCGTATTCATGGTTTGATGATTGGAAAGGTTAATCTTCATAAGAAGCTATATTTTTGGAAACTCACTCCCAATCATCTTCAGATTTTTCAAGTGGTTTTTCATCAAATGTAATCTGTAATCTGCAATCTCACTTTAAGCAGCAGTTTTCTTTGGCATAACAGGCTTGGTCACCCTTCTTTTTCAAAGATTCAAATATTTTCAAAGGACCTTTCTATCACTAGTTTTAAAAATACAGTTTGTTCACATTGCAAGATTTGTCATATGGTAAACCCAAAAATGCTTTCTTTTCCAAATTCCATTCATATGTATGCAAAAACTTTTGATCTCATACATCTTGATGTTTGAGGTCCATTTTCTGTTACTTCTTATGATGGTTTTCAATACTTTTTATCACTTGTTGATGATTGCACACGACTAACTTGGAATTATCTTTTAAAATCAAAAAGTGGTGTTACTCGGATTTTTCCAGAATTTGTAACTCATATTGAAACTCAGTTTGGTTCAAAAATAAAATTCATTCGTTTAGATAATGCCCATGAACTTAAATTTCCCATTTTTCTCAAAGAGAAAGGCATTTTTCATTATTTTTCATGTGTCAACACACCACAACAAAATTCTGTTGTAGAGAAAAAACATCAACATATTTTAAATGTGGTTAGAGCTCTTCTTTTTCAGTCTAACATTCCTATTTCTTATTGGAGTGAGTGTGTTAGAACTGCATTTTATCTCATCAACAGAACACCATCAACTCTTTTACAAAACAAAACACCTCTTGAGATTTTGACTAACAAAGCACCAACATATTCTCATCTTAGATCTTTTGGTTGTCTAGGTTATGCATCTACTCTTCCTAAAGACAGACATAAGTTTAGTCCTAGAGCTACATCTTGTGTTTTTCTAGGATATCCCACTGGTTATAAAGGATATAAAGTGCTTGATCTAGACACCAATGCAATTTCAATAACCAAAAATGTTCAATTTCACGAAGATATCTTTCTCTTCATTGATATTGAAAATAACCATCAAATTTTGCATATATTTCCTCAGTTTGTTCTTCCACTTCCCATATTTGATTCTCCCACTGTCACAAACATACCTCCTTCTCCAATTATATCTCCTGTCTGTTCTCCTCCTGCCATTTTACCTACTCCAGTTCCATTGGTTCATGCATCCTCTATTCATGTCACAACTTTAATGGTAAACCATGGTAGACCACACAAAAATATTAAGGCATCATCTTATTTGACTGACTATCACTATAACATTTTGCAAGACACAACAACCAATATTAAACCAATCAAAACACCATATCCTATTTTATTTGTCTTTAGTTACTCAGCTTTATCACCTCAGCATCAATCATTTATCCTCAACATCACTACTGAATTTGAACCTAAAACCTTTACATAAGCTATAAAATCATAACAATAGATTCATGCAGTGAATGAAGAATTAGCTAAATTTGTAAATACTAACACATGGATTTATAAAAATCGAATATAAGACTGATGAAACGTTAGAAAGGTATAAGGCAAGGCTTATGGCCAAAGGCTTTACTCAACAAGAAGGGGTTGATTATGTTGATACTTTTTCCCCATTAGCAAAATTAGTTACTGTCAAGTTACTATTGGGTTTGGTAGCAACTAAAGGTTGGTTTCTCAGGCAAATAGATGTCACCAATGTTTTCTTGCATGGTGACCTCGAAGAAGAGATTTACATGACATTGGCACCAGGTTATGCATATCCTCATGGTTCTTCTTTGCCACATAATGATATATGTCGATTATATACGTCAATTTATGACTTAAAGCAAGCTTCAAGACAATAGAACAATAAATTTTCACAAGTTTTGCTCAAAGATGGTTTTGTTCAGTCTGAAGCAGAACACACTAAGTTTACCAAGATCTCTGGACTTACCTTTGTTGTTGTGTTAGTATACGTGGATGATATTTTGATTGGTAGCAATTATAGGAAGCTATTGATCATTTAAAGACATTGTTCATGGCTACATTTAAGATTAAAGATCTTAGTCCACCTAAATATTTTCTTGGATTGAGGATTTCAAGAAACATGACTAGTATTTCAATTTTTCAGAGGAAGTATGCGCTTGATATTTTAGATTATAAGACAATGAACACTCCTCTTGACCCGAATCATCGACTGAGTAAAGACAACGGAGACCTACTTCCAGATGCAACAACTTACAAAGCTCTTATTGGGAAGTTGTTATACCTTACCATCACAAGGCCATATATCACATATTCTGTCCACTAATTGAGTCAATATCTGGCTGCTCCTCGTGATAAACATCTTAAAGCAGCTCATAGGATTGTCAGATACATTAAGACAGATCCAGGTAAAAGGTTGTTGTACTCAGCCAATTTTGAAATCAAGATGCTTTTTCATATTCCGATTGGGCTACATGCCCCGACACATGTTGTTCAATAACTGGTTTCTGTATCTTTCTTGGTGAATCTTTGATTTCATGGAAATCTAGAAAACATAAGACTATATCCTGCAGTAGTGAAAATGCAGAGTATAGAACTATATGTGATACTACTAAGAAATTGATTTGGATCACTAATTTGCTCACATATTTGAAGATAAAGCCAACTGTAGATGCAAACTTGTATTGTGACAACACTGTTGTCATTTACATTGCATCAAATTCAGTGTTTCACGAACGAAAAAACACATAGAACTAGACTGTCATGTGGTCCAGGACAAGTATAGAGAAGGCTTTTTGCGATTGCTACATGTAAACACACATCAACAGTTAGCCGATATCCTAACAAAGTCTATACAACCTGCAGTTTTCAAGTCACTTCTTGCTCATTTCAAGTTTTCAAGCCTCTATCTTCCTACATAAAGATTTCAGCTTGAGGGAGAGGTATTAGACTAAATGTGATTAGTAAGCTTAACAATGTAGTTAATAAGTTGTTAGTATTAACAACCAGTTAGTTATAATTGTGAAATCATGAAAGTCTGTATATAAGTAAGAATTATTTGTACATTGTGATTAAGCTCAAATAAAAGATTTCTATATTCTTCTCTTCGTTTGATATTTTGGTTTGTGAATTTTATACTCAACCCTTTTACCAAAACAATATTAAAAACTTTCGACATCATAAAAAAGTTTAAGATCTTTCATAGAGATAACATAATCGACCTTGTAGAATCGAAAAATTGATCAACTCCGACCAATCATAAAACAAACATCTCCATCGGTTTTGAACAATATAAAACAAAAGAACCGATATTTTAATAAAAAGAATCCAACATAAAATTAAGAAGAAGTGATTTGATTATAACCTTTTTTTTGTCAACAAATATTGCATTAGATTAGATTAAGGATACAAACTCATAAAGAATACATTTGATTATAACCAAATCGAACAACAAAAACAAAGAAAATAAAAGAAGGAAAGATAAGTCAAAGTAACTATAATCGAATTTTATTGATCAACTATAACAAAATAAAGTAAACAAGTCTATTAGTTATATTTTTATTGTTTTTCTAAGGATCGTTATAATAAATTTGGTGATTTTCAACAAAAAATAGTTGGTGATTCGTTATAGGAAGTTTTTGTAAAATGAATTTATGCTAATTATGAATCCATTTGTTGTGATACAGATTAAAATTTAAAATTAAAAAAAAAAGAAAAAGAAAAAAAGCATAGTCAATTCTCACTTCGTTATGAGACTCAGGCCACGTGTCACTTGATCCATCATCTTCTTCTTTTTTGCCCAAGTAAAACGTAACCGTTTCATCTCGTGATAAAACTCATAAGGTAAAAAAAAAAATGAAGAAAAAATCACAGAACTTTACGAATTCCTATAGAATCAATCAAACTTCGATGTAGAATTTCCTTTTAATTAATATTCTTTTAGTTCGGATCACATGAAATACGCTTATTTTTCAACAAAAAAAAATTGATTCCTTAGTGTTCATTTTTACAGACTGGTCTCTCTCTCTAACTTTATTGCTTTCTGTCTGTGACCCTCTTTGTCTCTTTCTAACAGAACATCAAATAAGGTAATAGCTTAACACATCTTAGATTTCATCGAATGTTGTTTTTTTTCCTTCTTATTCTCAATTCTGGTTTTCGCCATTTTTGTACGGTAAGGAGGTAATGGTGATGGGAAATTAGTACGGAGAAGGTTGAAGATGGACCTTAATGTTTGAATTTTGGTTAACAAAAATTGTCACTTTCAATGATTTTTTTGTCCATTGTGGGTTCTCACCACTGACCCATCTAATCAATCTTTGCAACTTGCTTCAATCAAAGCTTCATGAGAGAGAAACTTATTCAAAGTTTTGATTTTTACTGTCTTTGAGAAAGAAAGAGAAAGAGAGAGAGAAACTTGTGTAGATTTAGGTTTCTGGAAGTGAAGGAGATCATTGATCTTTTTGATTCATATGAAGAGATCTTTTCTTGTAAGTCCTTTTGCTTCTTCTATAATGTTTCTGTTGTTTGTACATTACATTGTTAATTTCAGTACCTTATCTCAAATCCGATCTTCAAGATCTGAAAATCTGGTCAAAGATTGAGACACTTGTGAACATCATTGGATCATAGTTTTCAAAATAAAGTGTGAAATTTTTTCCTAGAAATCATCTTCTTAATGTTCAAAGATTTCATCTTTCTTCTTGATTTTCTCTTTGTTAAGTTTTAGGGTGAAACTGAAATGTATCTCTCACTTAACTCTCCTTCTCTTGTTCATAGTTATCAGAGTTTCTTAAAAGATTGAGACTGAGAATGTGTTATTAGAGTTTTTTTGGTCACTTTGAACTCTTCTAAAGCGAGCCGGTCTAATGGTTCAAACCCTATTAAATGAGAGGTTTTGCATTCATAATGAGTGCCCATGTTTGATTCCTATTCGGGTGAAAATGCAGTAGAGATGGCAACTAATAAACCATTTCCCCCTCTTCGTGTTATTATAGTTTCTTAAAAGATTAAGACTTGTCAATGAGTTATCAACTTTACATTGTTCATTTATTATAAAAGTTTCTTGATTTGGTTTTTGCAGCTTCTGTATGTGCTCTTAGTACAAGCATCATATTGTGCTTGGTATAGTGTTGGAGAAAGCTTGCATTGTGGGTATTCCAATTCAGTGAGTCTTCACCGGCCTCACAGTGTATCGATTACAGAGTTTGGGGCTGTTGGAGATGGTGTTACTCTAAATACTAAAGCATTTCAAAATGCTTTGTTTTACCTAAATTCATTTTCTGATAAAGGAGGTGCTAAGCTTTTTGTTCCTGCTGGTCAATGGCTAACCGGGAGTTTCGATCTTATTAGTCACTTAACCTTATGGTTAGATAAAGGTGCAACGATTCTCGGATCAACGGTAAGTCTCTGCCTTTATGAAATACATTTTTGTTAACAGGAGCATATATCGGGGTATTATTGGTTACGATATTTTTAATGGATTTATAAATCCAAAAAAATTGAGGATTCTATGGATTTTTGAATAATACGATTTATTTCCGGATTTGATTCTTTGTATTTTTAACTTTAAAACACATTTAAATCCATTAAATGAAATCAAATAATAAATCACTAAACAAATAGCATTGCATTTCAACTAAGATTTAGAGATCATTAAACGAATAACATATAATTTTGAAATCACTAATACAATAACATGTAATTTCACTTGGATTTTCAAATCTATTAAAATCTTATAACTAATAACCTCACCTACAACTTGTTGTTCTTAGACCTCGGAGAATTGGCCTGTGGTTGATCCATTACCATCATATGGACGCGGAAGAGAATTACCCGGTAAAAGACATAGGAGTCTTATATATGGTCAGAATCTTACAGATGTAGTCATAACAGGTATTGCATTTATACAAAAATGATTTGGTTTTAGTATTGAATATTGTAGAATGATGATTTATTGTTATATTATTAAGGCGAAAACGGGACAATTGATGGTCAAGGAAGTATATGGTGGGATTGGTTTAGAAATGGAGAGTTAAACTATACAAGACCTCATCTTGTTGAGCTTATGAACTCTACTGGTTTAATCATCTCCAATCTTACATTCTTGAATTCGCCGTTTTGGAACATTCATCCTGTTTATTGCAGGTTTATCTATAGACTTTTCCATTCGATTTGTTTCTTTGCGAAATGGAATGTTCTGACATTGAGTTTTTTGTTGTTGTCTGAACAGTGATGTTGTTGTAAGGAATCTCACAATTTTGGCTCCTCTTGATTCCCCAAATACAGATGGTGTTGATCCAGGTGAGTTTCTAATCAAATTTTACTCGTAGATTCGAGATCGAAAAGTTTATATCTTATGGTTAAATCAAAGCTAAATATAAAAGTTATCACAAGTAACACAACAGATTTGTTCTTTTCTTATCAAATCTAGCAAACTATAAGTGTTATATGTCCTAAATACCATTGTATCTACATCAATTTAAGCTTGTAAAATTGAAAACACCAATATGAATGCACAAGTTCAATCATAATTTGATACGAGTTGGAGAAGTAAGTGGTCTAGTGGTTGTCACCTCTTGTTTTCTCACCAGAAATATCGAACATGGCTACATTGTCATTTTTGGATTTTTTTTGTTAATTATCTTTGGGAACTTTCTTATTGCAGATTCATCAAATAATGTTTGCATAGAGGATTGTTACATAGTAACCGGAGATGATTTAGTATCGATAAAAAGCGGTTGGGATGAATATGGAATTTCATACGCAAAACCGAGTTCAAAGATCAAAATCAATCGGTTAACAGGGCAAACTACTTCAAGTTCAGGAATCGCAATCGGAAGCGAAATGTCGGGAGGTGTATCAGAAATCTATATCAATGACTTACATTTATTTGATTCGAATACTGGAATTCGAATCAAAACTTCTCCTGGAAGAGGCGGGTATGTCAGAAATGTTCATATAACCAATGTAAAACTTGATAATGTGAAGAAAGCTATTCGATTTACGGGTAAATATGGCGAACATCCTGATGAAAAATTCGATCCTAAAGCTCTTCCGGCTATTGAAAAAATCACGATTGAGAATGTTAATGGCGAAAGAATCGGTGTTGCGGGTCTTCTTGAAGGTATAGAAGGAGATGAGTTTAAGAATATATGTTTCCTTAATGTTACTCTTATAGTAAAGAAGAATTCGAAGAAATCTCCATGGAAATGTTCAAATGTTAGAGGCTATTCACAGTTGGTTTCGCCGGAGATTACTTGTGATCTTCTTAAAGAAAGTATATTCCCGGAACATAGCTCTGATTGTTTTGGTTTATCGGAGAAATCGGAGAAATCAAGTGGTTTAAGTAAATCACCATGGTTGCTTTCTTGGTAAGCTACTGGAAAAAGGTGATTGCTTGATTGTCAAGTAACCTCTTTTTTCTTTCAAAATTTTTTCTCTTGAGGTTTTGTTTTTCTAAATTGTAATGTTTTGGATACTTCTTTCNTTTTTTTTTTTTTTTTTTTTTTTTTTTTGTAAATTTTGTGTGCAGTGAGGAAAATAATCAGAGTGAGTGGCTTCAGAGTTTTTGTTCATGTTTTTTTATTGTGTATGGGATTTTTAATGTTTTTTGTTGGTGAGCAGAACAAATGTAATATTTCGACAGTTATTTGAAAATTGAATTTCAATTATTTTTCAATCTCAACGTCCATAAGAACAAAATTTAATGTATTAAGTTGAAATTTGAAATAGATAGTAATTTAGTTAAATTACAGGAGTACTTGGTTTTTTTTTTTTGTTTGTCAAACCTTCTTCATTAATATTTAGAAAATTAAACAGAGTTTGGCTCACTCAAAGATAGAGCATGTAGAGCAGTTTTGGCTACATAATCAAGTTGAACATTACATGTTCTTGGAATATAAACTAAAGCTAAAGATATAAATGAGCTACGAAGGATATAGATTTCTTCTAGCACACCAAAGAATTCATTATCTGAACTGGTGGAGGTGATTAATCCCACTAAGATAAGAGAATCCGAACACACTGCTACACATCTCCTATCTAGTTCCAAAGCGTGGATCAGAGCATGACGAATCGCTTGGGCTTCTGTAAACAGAGCCAACGGTAGATTTGGCAGAGATGCCGCATGTTCTCCAAGGTTTGTTTTGTCTAGCGCTATGTAAAGCCATCCGAGTCCCGTCAGCCTTGAATGCGCCTTCCAGGCTGCATCTACAAAGACCATAAAGTCAGAGGAATAAATCGGATTTGGTTTGGTAGAAGTAGATTTAGCTTGGACTGATTACAGAGTCTCTTGTGCTGCTTTCCAATCTTTACATCTCTAATTGCTTTGGTCATAACCTCTATAGGAGAGTATTGTGTACTTTTAATGATTAATTGGTTTCTAGCCATCCATATTCCCCAACACACCCAAATAAACAGATTTGCCAGTTTTATGTCGGTTGGTGGAGCCGGTAAAAAACTTTTTGATCTGGCAATCAATTCATGGAACGAGAGATTTAAAAGCTCCTACAGGCAGGGCTAAAAACCAAACTTGATTTGCGAATTCCCACGAAAACTGAACATGACCTATTGATTCAGGTTGGTGACATCTGGTGTAGTTGGAGCTTTCTGTAATGCCTCTTCGAAGCAAATGTAAACCTGCAGGGAGAGCATTCATAAGTATATTCCAAACAAACATCTTCATTTTTGGTGTGGTTTTTAATTTCCAAATGTTAGCTTGCCAATTGAAGGATGTTTGTGTAGTAGGTAGATTATGCATAGACGAAATACCACATCCTGATCTTGTTGAGTAAACTCCGGATCGAACTGGTAACCGTACAAGCTTGTCCCGACAACGCGGGAAACCGGGCCTCGATAATCAAATTTTATGAGTAGGAATAAGTTCTCTTATAGCATTCCAATTCCAACTTCTTTGCTCACTGACTATAAGAGTCGAAAGAGTAATATCTTGCTCTGAAAAATTAGCTGGTCCCATTGGTCGTTCTGGTGATGATGTAGATAACCAATCATTTTGTCAAATCCGAAATTGATCTCCATCTTCAATAAGCCATCTTAAACCTTTCCTTAAGATATTTCTTCCTTCCAGGATGCTTCACCACCCATGAGAGGGACGTGATGAAGTTGTAGCATTAAGAAGAGAACCATATGCAAAGTAATTTGCTTTCAACATACAAGCAAGGAGGCTATGGGGTTTTATTATTAGTCGCCATCCCACCTTTGCCAACAAGGCATTGTTAAAACGTTCTACGTTTATGAAACCAAGACCTCCGGCGTTCTTCGCAATTGACAATTTTTTCCATGAAAGCTAATTTAGCTTCCTTTGCTTTGTTGTCACTCCTCGGTTGTCATTCCACCAACTTGCCACTGTTGGGAAAAAAGTTATCTTTATGGACATGCTAATCGAACTTAATGAAATTAATTAAAGGAAAAATTTGGTATGACTACCTATAGAGTTGCTTACCTCAAGTAAGAAAAGGTAATCATGTGGATAAATAATCAGTGAGAGAAAGAGTTTGCAAAATGAAAATTTACTGGTGGGAATGGCTGATCGAAACTGCGAGTTGAAGGAAGATGATTTTAGGATAAAACGATTCCGTGAAACGATTCTCATAATAATTCTGATATGATCCTGATTTGGCTCAATCATTTTGATATCCTCATCAATAGGAAAAAAAGAGGATTTCACGATCTGAGTGAGAGACTATTAGAATACCATCCAAATGAACGAAACTGGAAGAAGTTGAACCAATTTTGCCAAATATTTCATTTTCCTTTTTTTTCTCACCAGAATTGGAATTTTAAATCTTTTAATGCTTGACAAAAAAATCTTTTAATATAAGGAGAATATGAGAGACCTTGTTTTTTTTTAACACTCTTAACTTTATTGATTATAAAGTATGTATTACATTGTCTGCAATATTTACATCAGAAATAATAAGTGGCATTACAGATTGAGAAGAAAATGATAAAGCAGAGTGCTGTTGTGAAGTTGCAAGAATATGTGCCGGCTGATTAGATTGGCGTGGAGACCAAGAGAATTGAACAGCTTCAAATTTCCTCTTCCAGGTATGGATGTCACGTATCCAATTGCTTATTATTTAGAGCATTCACCAAACTCCATGCATGTTGAATCGCCATTAATAAGCTTTGAGCTTCTGCTTCCAAAACAGAAGAAACCACTCTACCTGTAGCTTGACCAGCAAAGCAAAAATGGCCTAAAGAATTGCGGATAATCCATCCTGCAGTTGAAGGGGATGTGGAATTGAGAAAAGATGCATCATAATTACACTTCAGCCAAGGAGATTGTGGACGTTTCCAGTGACTGCTCTCCAAAGAACTGGAATGTTGTGTGGAAAGAGCCATTGGATTAGCTTGGATCCAGTCTTCCGTTGCGGATAGAGCTCGCTGAATACCAGAGCTTGGAAGTAATTTGTGACGTTGATAAAGCTCAATATTACGAGCCTTCCAGATTTGCCAAATCAAAAACCATGGTAGGAATTTATCTTTAAAAGATTTATTATTGTTTTGTGAAAACTCTAATAGTTGAGAAATCTTTGTTAAAAAAGATATGTTAGGATCTGTTAACAGTTGATTTGGAATCAAGAGAGTGTTCCACAATTCAATAACTCCAGGGCACAAGAAGATGAGATATGTTGGGCCTGGGCTTAACAGCCCTGAAAGTCAAACGAAAATCGGGTCCAAGCCCATTAGTTGCATGCCTCGTTCGACCAGACAAGGACACCTGGCAAGATCACTGTTCACCGCACTAGGGATTGAGGCGAACTAGTATAAATAGGGAAAGAAGTCCATTAATGAAGGCGGTTGGAAAAACGGAGTAGAAGGAGAAAGTTAGACAGATATAAGTGGTTCATCGACGACATAAGGAAAGGTAATTATATCGACGGACTGAAAATGAACTTGGTCAGTGAAGTATCTCGTCAACAACAACCTCGACTACCAAAACTACATCAATCCTAAATACACCTCGGCTACTTAATCACGTGCAAATAAATGTTAACTTTATAGACGAAGTAGAAGTTTAAGTATCTCGTCGTATGGTTGAAGGGCCACGTCATAAAATTTGTTCAGTGATATTTAAATATAAAATTCATGTCGACTAACTCAAATTACTTTGACCTCGTCCATAAATATTGACTTTTCAAGGACTAGTTTAACATTTGGCGCCGTTTGTGGGGAAAAAGCGGAGTTAGGACGACGAATTGATGGCAGACAGTAACGAAGGCACCGAGGCACAATCACA
>OVBE01001376.1:0-37051 GCA_900406425.1 Iberis pinnata | reverse complement strand
ATTTTTATTTTAAAAAAATTATTATTAATTCTTCTCTAAGAAAATATACCATAAGAATATAAATTTAATATATAAAATATTAACATTTAAAATAAATAATTTAAAAGTTGTTAGTATTTGAATTAATGTAAACTAATATATTTAAATTAAAATATGTTTATAAAATTTAGATAATAAAATTATTTATTTTAATTAATAAGCCAATCTAACATATATTTAATTATATATATTTATTATTTTAAATTTTCCAATTTATAAAATAAATAATAGTATCTTAATTATGTTTTATATAATAAAATTATATATTTTTTATATCACACTTTTACTCCAATATTTACATATTTATATTTGTCAAAAAATTTCATAATCATTATATAAATTTTTATATAATAATACATAAATTTTATTTACAAAACCATAATTTTGAATTTATATTTATAATATATTTTCGCGCAATGCATGGGGCATCATCAAGTTTCTCATTAAAAGGATCCACCTCATTAAACAATTCTTACAATTATTATTATTTTTTTTAAATTATTTCCTTCTTCATGTCTTTAGGGCTTCTTCTTCTCTTTGATAAACCTAGGCCAAACCAAGTTCTTATACTTATGTGTTTTACAAAATTCATCAGCCATTGAAGGTATTCAATTTTTATAAACATTTATCTCTTAATAGTTTTTGTTCCCATTTAACTTTTTATAAACATTTATCTCTTCATGTATCTACCTTCAAATTTCTCTCAACGTGGTGAGCATTCAAATATTAATGGAAATCATCCGCTTGTAGAGATCAAAGTTTGAAGAGATCTTTTACCAGATGGAATCACAAAGCCTATTGAGGTAATGAATTATTTAAAACAACACAAAGGTTGTTATCCAAATATATGGAATGCATATAGAGTGATGTTAACGATTACAGTCTCAATCGCTTATGCGGAAAGGAGTGTTTCTAAGTTAAAGTTGATTAAGTCTTATTTACGATCAACTGTGTTAGAGGAAAGATTGAACGGTTTAGATATATTTTCAATTGAGAAAGACATGATTGGTGAGCTTGACTATCTAATTTTGATGGATGATTTTGTTGGAAAAAATGCGAGAAGAACTTTTTTTTAGAGAAAGATAGTTCTATCATCGAAATTAGATTATTTTGTTGGTGAATTTGGATTTTATTTATTCTCTTTTGGATATTTATAGTTACATAAATTATACATTTTGTTTTAATTTCTCCTTTTAAAGTAAGCCTTTATTTTTTATTGGCTTTAAACCACCATATTGTCAAGACCGGCCCTAATAGGGGAAGTGATCTGCGAAGGCTCATCTTCATTAGTCAACAAAGGATTGTGGGGGTTTTGATGAAAATGCGATATTGTTCCTTTATTATTTCAATATTTGCTTCCTAAATCATAGTTTTTATTTTTTAATATTCATTAAAATTCTCGACCCATAAATATAGGTTTCAGTTATTACAGTTTGAATATGTTTGAAATATGAGATTATATTTTTGTTAGGGTTTCTTTTAGGATATGGCCTCATTCCTAAATAAACAGTTTTAAAATTATACGACAACAATGTCCAAAGTGCTAAATGTTACAATCTGAATTCATTTGACATGTCATAATAAGTAATATACAAGTTACTTCTAGAAGTGTCAATTGGATAGGATGTCTATGGGCTACCCCAATCCAAATTATAATAGACTTATTTTGGTCATTGCCAAATTTAAAATGGTCAAAAAGGGATAGGACCAAATAACTCGCGGTCAAAACTGAATTTGACCATTTGGACAATAGGCCGCCCAAAAGTTTTTATTTCTTGGTTTAAACTTTTTAATTGATTTTGAGAAAAAAAAATTATAGCTTATGTAGTTCTTCATCTCTTCCTCTAACACTTTCGATTGTTAAACTTTCATCATCGCCGATCTCCGTTTCTCACTCTCTCCTTTTTAAGGTGTTGTGTTGTTGAACTCTCTATACTAGGGTTTATATCAAATTATTTGATTTGTCTCCATACTAGGGTTTGTATCAAATGTCTAGTAAGGTGAAAACCGATCTAGTGCTTTTATTTAGGATCAACACTTAATGGTCAGACTCTTTTTCTCTTTTGAGTCTTTGAAGACGCTTTTAAGTCTTGTCTAATGAAATAATTATTGTAGAGTGATGGTGTGAATTGTTGAATCTTATTCATTGGCTAATTGTCTAATGAGCAAATATATTAAACTGTAGGTTTAGTTATTCTTTCAATAAATTTTTGAAAAAGCTTACTTTAAACCTTGGAATTCTATTTTCCTTTCAAAGAAGCATAAACCAATCCTTTGATCTGAAGGGTTTGTATCAAATTAACTGATTCATCTTGAGATCTAATGTTTCTCGTTAAGGAGTGAAGAAAGTAGAGAACTTTGAGCTCAATTATAGATTGTGAGATTTTGTTCTTAGATTTGTTAATCAGCAAGGTTTTGGATAGTGCAAAAAACTAAAAATTTAATCTTTTGCATTATCATTTGGTGGATTAGATGTTTGATTACATGAGATTTCTATAGGGGAAATGATCTGCGAAGGCTCATCTTCAGTAGTCTACAAAGGTTTGGGGGGGGGGGGGGTTTTGATGAAAATGCGATTTTGTTCCTTTTTATTTTAATATTTGCTTGCTAAATCATAGTTTTTGCTTTTTAATATTCATTAAAATTCTCGACCCATAAATATAGGTTTTAGTTATTGCAGTTTGAATATGCTTTGAAATATGAGATTATATTTTCGTTAGGGTTTCTTTTAGGATATGGCCTCATTCTTTTGTTTCGTTGGAACGGTGTAATCGAGTATTTGAATAAACCTGATTTAATTAATATAATAAATGCAATTTTTTTTGTGTTCCAATAGTCCAAAAGTTTGACTTTTGACTGAATAAATTGCCATCAATCAATTGGCAGAGACAACACATTTTGGTTTTATATTTGGTAAATTAGAAGTATTTAAAAAGAAAATATTGATGTAAATTTTTATTTTGTGAATAGTCACAGACAAAAAAAATAATTCTGAATAGTCCATAAATGATAAATTATTGTTGACAACAAAAAAATCATGAAAAATGTTAAATTAATTTTTAAATAATAAATTGTTAGTAAATGATAAATAATATATTATATATGATTAATAAATTGTTTATGTGAACGATAAATTATTCATATAAATGAAGATATTTGTTTTTATATTAAAAATATACATATTCTACATAGGGTTAATTGCACCAATATACATAAGGTTATTCAATATTAGGTAAATATACAAAATTCTATATAATTAGTTATCCCGTATTATTATGCGTAAGATATCTCGATGATACTATTAATGAACAATTCATGCGTTTCGAAGAGTAGATTGACCTTCCAGCTAGTATGACAGGCGATGTTAGACGGCGAGTCAAATCAAGTGATGTCTTTTCTATCTGGCATATATCTAATCTAACAAAATTAATTACACTAATCGAAATTCCTTCCTCCCCCCAACAAAAAGAAAAAACAAGAAAAAAAATATCAAAAGTTCTATACTATGGTTAATAACGTGGATATTTGTATGTAAAAACAAAAGAAAAATTATGATGGATGGTATACCAAACTCGATGCCGATAAATAGTGTAAGAAGATTAATGGTTGTAAGTGATACTCTTAGCATTCCGATGATTATTGTCAAAAAACTGAGTGATTTGTGGTTCTAAAGTAGTATATGTATCTAATAAATCGTCACTTTTTAAATTGTTTTAATTTTTTTGATTAACCTAACTATTTTAAGAGAAAGAATATGTTGTGAAGATTTTTTAAAAATTTTCTTTTTTGAAACTAGTGCTACAAATGTTGATTCTTCTGTGTATTTCAACGAAGAAGGAGATAAAAAAGTACTTTATAAAGTTTACTTATTTTTTCTGGCATTTTTAAAGGTTTCAGTTTCTTTAGAAAATTTTATAAGATAACAAACGAAACTTTCTACCATAATCCGGAAAATAGTACTTTAAAGTATTTGACCAACAAAAAGGCATTAAAAGCGAAAACAAATGGTAAGACTGATAGAGTCTTCGATTGAAAATTTGGGTAAACCGTTAAATTGTTTCATTGATTCTTAAGTGGAAAAGATAAAATATAAAAGCTACTAGAATAAGTATATTAAGTATCAATTAACCTATTGAACAGAACTTAAGAGTATACAAGTTAAACTAAACCATAAAAGGAAAACTAAACCATAAAAGAGGAAACAAAACCCTAAAATGGAAAACTAAACCCTAAAATGAAAACTAAATCGTAAAAGTGGAAACGAAACCCTAAAATGAAAAACTAAAACTTAAAAAGAGAAATTAAACCCTAAAAGGGAAAACGAAACCCTAAAATATAAAATTAAAAGGAAAAACTAAACTCTAAAAAGGAACTAATAAATGCTAAAAAGAACTAATTAACACTAAAAAGAACTAATAAACTCTAATCTTCTGTTTAACAACTATTTCGCCAATCATGATATACCGAGTACTTTGATTTATTTTTATGAATTGCAGTTGAGTACTCAAGACATAGTGAAAGTTGTTGTGGAAAACTGGACGAAATTGCAAAATAGAAAATGGTCCTTCACACTTTCAGCAAATCAAGAGATAAAAAAAATACAAATTTACCTTCGCATGTCATATTCAGAACTTGTGAATCTTGTTGCCTCGACAATTGATTTCCAAGGATCATTTATAAATATGATTATGTCGTATGAGTATCCTCAGTGGATGTTGATCGGGGAAGACACTCAAGTACCTCCACAATACATTAAGGAGGAGCATGATGTGCAAGTGTTTGTGCAAATGCGTAGAGAGATCGAGGAAGTGGATAGGGTTTTCACAATAAATCAAGAATTAACTAATAATTCTCAGCTTAGTTATTGATTCCGAGAACGAACAAAAAACTACGGGAGGTCTGCAAATGAGGATGACACCACTAGAGATGAAACGTATAACAACACAAGTAGCTTATACTTTCAGGATTTAGCGATGGAAGCATCAGAGGGAGGAGAGGCAGATGACACTTCTCTGACCCAAAGACCCCTAGTGACTATGCAACCAATTCCAACGAATCACACGCAGTTGCTTGTCAAGAAGCACGACATAAGGATGTACCGACTACCGCATATAGTAGTTTGACTACTCAAGTTTTACGAGGATGTGGAGGCATAGTTGTACATAGAATCGATGAGAGAGGGAATGGACCTCTGAATCAAGAGGATCATAATATAGATTTGGATCCGCCAATTGTAGCTTCTACGTTCAGGATTTTGCGATGGAAGCATCAGAGGGTGGAGAGGCAGATGACACTTCTGACCCAAAGACCCCTAGTGACTATGCAACAAATTCTAACGAATCATACGTAGTTGCTTTTCAATAAGTACGACATAAGGATGTACCGACTACCGCTGGGAGTAGTTTGACTACTCCAGATTTATGAGAATGTGGAGGCACAATTGTACATAGAATCGATGAGATAGGGAATGGACCTCTGAATCAAGAGGATCAGAATATAGATATGGATCCGCCAATTTTGGTCATGAGAATTGTTGATACCATGTTTACACCCGACGAGAAGTCCATTTTGGCTACATGCCCATTTGATTGGATAGAAGGAAAGGAGATCGCCGAGATGGACCTGAAAAGATCAAGCTCGGCCTAATTAGGATTTTTCCCATGTATTTCTACTATAAATACCCATGTAATTATTTTTAGAAGGCAATAATAAAGAACCCACTAATCAATTGTTTGACTTACTTGTTAATCTCTGACCCAACAGTTGGCGCTAACTATGGGGATTTCTCGCCACATGTCATGTAAAAACTGCACCTCTACCACGGGAAGCACCAGAACCTAGATGATGGACACAGACAAGACTAACGACAAAGACCAAGGCAATCCCACCGATCCTTTAGCAAACCAGTAATGCGATCTCAGCATGCAAACATGAGATAGAGAAGACCACGCGGAGAACCACGAGTCTAACAAAGAGGATGACGTCCCGGACATCACCATGCAGGACTTGTGGAATCTCCTGACCAAACAAAGAGCATAGAGAGACAAACTCAGAGCTGAATCTTGGAACCTTAAATCGCAGCTCAAAGTAATGGCTACCTCATCCGGAGAAAAGGATGCACGAAACATAAACTGATCATTGTTGGAGCATTGAACGTAACACCAGAAACTGCATGGGTAGACCACAACCGACTTAACGTAGTTAACTCGCTAAGGTTCCGCAAAGCAACCTAACATATTCGCCATCAACTGAAACTCATTAGTTCGCCGGTACACCAGGCCACCAGCTCAGCGCCTGATATCCTGAAGGCTATTAAAAAAACCCAGAAAACGCCGTTCACTAGGAGAATCATCGACTTTTCTATTCGGCACTCGGAGAAAATTAAATTTTAAGGTTACGAGGGCAAGAGCGATCCCGTTCAATACTTGATGGCCTTCACAATCACCATGGCACGACCACAGTTCTCCCCAGAAGAACGAGATGCAGGACTATGTCAATTGACCCACAAGTTACTATGACTTCTACAAGCAAAACGGGCACCGAACCGAAGATTGCCACCACCTCCAGTCCATTCTTATAAGAAAGTTTTAGGATGGAGAAATTGACACCAGTAGAGCAAGAAACATCGACAGAAGGCGCGGCGGGAATTCAAGGTTCAGCTCGTCGACAACGGCAAGAGCACTACAATAGGTTAGCATGGTCAGACCAACATGTGTCCATACTATTGATGATATGACACCTCCTAGCCCCATCATAGATCGAAGCCTTAAAAATAGGCTCGACACCAAAACGTCAAAAGGTTCGCTGCCAAGACGACGAGTCAATGTAATAATAGGCGGTCTATTATCCTGTAACAATTCGGTGAAATCAATAAGGAATTCAGAACGATGAGCTATAACTGCTCAAAACAAGCAGACTAATGTAGTACCGACCTCACCACCATTAGAGTTTGGCGATACCGACCTAAGAGGACTAAGCCAACCTCACAACAACTTCCTGGTCATCGAATTAGCCATTGCAACTCTAGAGTGGCCAGAATCTTGATCGACACACATAGCTCAGTTGATATCATATTCAAGGATACACTCAAGAACATGGGTGTCAGCACCGAGCTAATTAAGAAAGGAAGGAAGACTTTGGCAGGTTTTAGTGGAGAAATCGCTCAATCCACATGAACGATCAAGTTACCTGTTCAGGCTGGAGGCTCGACCCAGATAGTCAAGTTTGTCGTGATAGACCAGCGATCCGCGTTCAATGCAATCCTTGGAACACCCTGGATATACTCCATGAAAGACGCGGTATTAACCTATCACCAATGCGTTAAATTTTTGATTAGTAGAGGAACCTTGACAATACGGGGAAACCAACACATAGCTCGAACTTGCTTCCTCACCGAGCATCGGATGAGAACTTTACAGGTATCGGTGGGATCCCAAGACCCCTAGTTGACATATAATTCAGCACCAGATTTCGAAAAAATTGAATAGGTCAGCATCCATGATGAGTACCAAACCGAATCACTGGAGTAAGGAAGGAGCTGAACGCAAGCACAAAAGCTGAACTAATCTGCCTCCTCAAAAGGAATGTCAGCACCTTCGCCTGGTCCATGGAGGATATGAAAGGGATCAGCCCTGCAATTACAACCCACGAACTCAATGTAGATCCAACCTACAAACCGATAAAACAGAAACGACGCAAGTTAGGCATCGATCATTCCTAGGTTGTGAACGACAAGGTGAAAAAGCTTCTGAATGCAGGCTCAATTACCAAGGTCAAGTACCCAGACTGGCTCGCCAACCCGGTTTTCGTAAAGAAGAAATAGGAAATGGCGAGTGTGCGTGGATTTTACCGACCTCAACAAAGCATGCCCGAAGGATAGTTTTCCCTGCCTCACATCGATAGACTGGTCAAAGCAACCGCAGGGAATGAACTGCTATCATTTATGGATGCATTTCCAGGGTACAATCTGATCATGATGCATCCAGCAGATCAGGAGAAGACCGCCTTTATCACAAACAGAGGAAGATACTACTATAAGGTCATGCCTTTTGGTTTAAAGAATGCTGGAGCTACCTATCAACGATTGGTAAACAAAATGTTTGCAGAAGAACTCGGAAGAACCATGGAGGTGTACATCGACAACATGTTAGTAAAATCAGTCAGTGCCGGTGAGAAATGTTTCGAAACACTCAACTTGTATGGAATGAAGCTTAACCCAAAGAAGTGTACTTTCGGGGTAATGTTAAGAGAATTCTTGGGGTACTTGGTGACTCAGAGAGAAATCAAGGTGAACCCAAAGCAAATCACCGCTATCCTCGACCTACCACCACCAAAACCCAAGAAGAAATTGCAAAACCTTACGTGCTGAATTGCAACGCTCAACATATTCATCTCACGATCAACTGACAAGAGTTTACCTTTTTACCAAATCCTTACATGATACATGAACTTCGAATGGAACCAAAGGTGCGAGGACGTATTCGCCGAGCTAAAACGATATCTTACGATGCCTCCTGTGCTCACTAAACCCAAGGAAGGAGAAATTCTCTACTTATATATCGCGGTGTCCGAGGTAGCAGTCAGCAATGTCCTAGTACGATAGGACCAAGGAAAACAGAAACCAATCTTCTACGTAAGTAATTCGTTAAACATCACTGATGTGCGATATCCTATAATCGAGAAGGTTGCACTTGTTGTGATATTAGCATCCAGAAAATAAAGACTATATTTCCAGTCACACACCATAGTCGTCCTCACCAACCAACCCTTAAAAAATATTATCAACAGTCCAAATCAATCCAGCAGGTTAACCAAGTGGGCGGTCGACTTACGAATACGACGTGGAATACCGAAGTCGCACCAGCTCCAAGTCCCAAGTCCTAGCAGATTTCATAGCCGAATTACCATCCCAGCAACGCGACAATGTTCCTCCGCCAAGAACATGGAATGTTTATGTAGATGGTTCTCGCCGTAAAGAAGGGTCCAGAGCAGGCGTTCGGCTAGAGTTGCCAACAGGAGAAGTCCTTGAACAAGCTTTCCGGTTCTAATTCAACGCATCAAACATTGAAGGAGAGTATGAAGCACTCTTGCCGGACTGCGTCTCGTCAAGAGCCTCGGCGCCTAAAGGGTACATGTTTTTGTGATTCCCAGTTCGTCACAGCCAATTCAGCGCGGAATACGCCGTTAAATCGACCGAATGCTCCAGTATCACCAAATATGCAAGAAAAAGCTGGCAAGTTTGAAAGCTTTGAGCTAACCAAAATCCCAAGGGACGAAAATCACCTTGCCGAGTCCCTGGCTAACTTAGCATCAGCACACGACAGAGTCCTTAGAAGAACTATCCCGATGGAATACATCGCCATGCTGAGCATTACTAGCGTAATGATTAGTGCCATCGATGATTTAGTATCCTTTGACAAGCAGGACACACCTCCGGAGCTTGACTGGTGGGCAGAGATAGCATATTTAGTATCCTCCGCATTAGCAGCTTACTGTGTTTCATCCACGGGAACGATTTGTAGCAGGTTCTAGTCGAGTTGTATGAAGGTGATGGAAGAAGCCATTCCGGTGGAAGGTACTTGGCGCTGCGAGTAAAGAAGCACATACACTATTGGCCAACAATGCTTCGTGACAGACAAGAATACGCTAGGAAATGTGAAAGGTGTCAATGACAAGGACCAATATACTAAGCGCCTGCTGAACCACTCAACGCATATGATAATCCCTACCCATTCATGAAATAGGAATGGATGTTGTAGGTCCTTTCCCGGTCGTAACGAATAAACAAAAATACATGCTGGTGATGACGAACTACTTTACAAAATGAGTTGAAGCGGAGTCGTATTCAGTTATTAAGGCCAAGCAGGTGCATACGGTGCCCACCACATCGTCAACACAACCTTAGATTTATATCACCTCAGCAATACTTATAGAAATTAACATTTGGTAATTGTGCAACTTACCTTAGGTACAAGATTTCATCTGGAAACACATTATCTGCCAACACGGAATCCTATACGAGATCGTAACCGATAATGGAACCAACTTCTGCGCTAACACAGTTAAATGTTTTTGTGACAGGTGGATGACGCCCTTCGTGGCTACTAGTTAGTCCATCACTACCTAACACTAAACAATCATTTAATGTTTTAGATACAGGTGGAAGATTCGACTAAATCACTCAACACCACGATATCCTCAAGGAAACGGACAGGCCGAGGCTATCAATAAGTCCATCATCGACGGACTCAAGAAGAGACTAGAATTGAAGAAGGGACTGTGGGTCAATGAGCTGGATGGCGTTATGTTGTCGTACCGAACCACGCCAAGACAATCGATTAATCAGACCCCCTTTTCCCTAGCACACGAAATCGAGGAATTAGCGCCTTATGAAGCAGCCGTTTTCACCCTTCACAGAATCAAGCTACCTAATGAAGAGCAAGAAAACAACAATATGTTACTTGACTCACTCGATGACGTAGAAGAAATCAGAGCTCGCACACTCGTACGACAGAGCGCCTACCAGCAAGCAATGTTGCGCTACTATAATAAGAGTGTGAGGCAGAAAAGATTTGACAAAGGGGATCTAGTCCTAAAGATGACTTACGTAAACACAGCTGAAGAAAACGCAGGAAAGTTAGGAGCTCGGTGGGAATGAACATACAAAATAAAAAAGGTCATGAAACCTGGAGTGTACGAGCAGGAAACAATGAGCGGTACACCGACTCGGAATTCTTGGAACGCAACCAAGTTGAAGAAATTCTATTATTAGGATTATTTGTATTGTGAACTACGATCTGGCTTGATCCCTAAATATCAGGGTACGTATGGGTGCAACTATTTCACTTAATAAAATCATATTTTTTTATTAAAAAACTCCACATGATACTTCATCACTAACACTAAAAGCCAAGTTACGACTTGAACATATCCTGCTTAACATGGATATGTTGACGAGACCAAAGTTGTCTCATCGAGGCTAAAAAGACCAATAAAACGCCAATGTACAACTCGCATACTCCTAAAGATGAGTGTTGGTTAGGGTTAAAGTAACTCTCTCCAAGCTAAAAGCTCACTAGCGAAAGCCGAGTTCTGACTCGTGTAAGTATAATGTGAGACTAACGATCTCATCAAAAGACCATGGGTGCGAGGTGCTGATCTGTAGGTCGGCTCCTCTGCAACCAAAGGGTCGGATGGATGTTCAGCCACACAAGGGAGCTAGAGTAACATTTTATCTTAATAAACGAAAGTTGGAAAGGAAAGGAATAAGAAATCTACCGAACTAATACTTCTCAATACCAAACAAGAGTGTTACATCATTTTAGACAAAAGAAAAACAAACTTTAAACTTCTAACCCGACTACGATTTTAACCAACCCACCATGTACAACGAGAAAGACACGGTATTCTCCGAAACACACAAAGCAAGAACTAGAAAGCTACGGAAAAAGCAACCGAGCAGCAGAAATTGCATATCCTAACCATAAGAAAACCGTGCAAGGTGCTCAAAAGGCGTAAAGACCCTAAAATCTCAGTGTGGAGGGAACATCAGGCTCAACTCTAGCAGCAGTATCAGAAGTCCCCCGTGATGATTGGATCAGGTTGGAGCGATTCTCGTCAAACACAGGCATAAACCGGAAGTCATCATCCGACACCTTGGTTATATTTAGCTTGTCGAACTTCACCTTATAATCGGCAAAATTAGCTTCCAGCGACGACATTATCTCTATAGGAACAACCCCACCTTCGGCTACTATGTGACGAACACAGTTCAAAGTCCCTTGATCCTGGCCAAAGAGTTGGATGGTAGGATCAGTCCTGTTATGGTCATCAAAGTGACAACAGAGTTTCTCAAGTTTCGTAATGCATTCTACTTGAGTTTCCCAACGAACAAGCGCGACCTGCGAGGCTCGAGATAGTCGGAGCCATTTCATCTCACTTTTATGCAGCTTCTCAATTTTCAGGTACGCTACTTTAAGCTTGGCAAACTCCGCACCAGCTTGATATTGGGCTGCTTCCTGATCCACATGTTCTGCAACAGCTTTCTCTTTTGCAGTTTCAACTTCTGCCCCCAAGGTCTCGAGCTGCTCTATAGCAGACTTCGCCATTAGGTCCACATGGAGCTTAACGCTGTCGACTTTGGTGTTCAACCCTTTGACGACCTTCTCTAGTTCTTGCTATTTTAGGTGACTGGCCGCAACATGCATCTTCCCTTGGATGACCGATTTCGAAAGACGGACCAGCTTGTCTTTATTGCCACTCAGAGCTTGCGTCTTGTTTTCATAGAATGCGACGAGCTCGTTGGTCGTTTCCAGAGTCTAAAAAGTAACAGCAGAAATTAGCGAGTTAAACTATGAGAGTTCAAAGGAATAAAGACTAGATATAAGGGTACAAAGATCACCTGACATGCTTGCTGAGGTAAGGCTTTATAGATTTATGGCGCCATCATCCTATCAATTTAAGGAAGGATCAATCCGTTAGCACCAAGGCGACTTACTAAACCGGCGCACGCAAGCTTGTCTACACAAAAGGCGTGCCCCTGCTGACATATGAGAACGTCCAATCTAGGGACATCCTGCAACAATCTTAAGTCTAGGAGCCCTCAGCACCCTCTTCCCACTCAGGGTGCTCCTCTCTAGCTCCCTCATCATCATCATCACAAAGAAAAGTCTCCACTTCTTGGGGAAAATCCCCTAGCTCTCCTTTGTCAAGTCCCACGTCCGCAGTCATCTCATTGAGAATTTGAGAGACTGTCGGGCCATCACCTGGCACCTTGGAAGATGGTGGAACTATCGGGTTGACAATAGGAATGATATCCTCGCCAATAGGATGTTCCTCAGTCGGCACACTGTCACGAAACACATGATCTTTTAGTGGAGCATTTTTCGTTGTCTCTTGTTCCTCCGTAGGAACATTTCCTGAATTCGAATCCTCTACTGAATCAACCATAACCAGGCCGGCATAAGGACGATCCAAGTTGGACAGGCGTCTCCTCTTCCTTTGTAAAGGAGGACAAGCATCCTCACTACCAGTGGAAGTATACTCCACGTTACGCTTCCGCTTCGAAGAGGAAGACTTTCAAGTTCACCTGAGTAGTCAACTGGTGGCTTTGGACGACCCATTTTCTTCTTCTTTATTGGGCAGGGTTAATCTCCCAACTAACCAAAGGAAAAAGTAACAGATTGGTGTCAAATAAATAGGGATAGTCGACGAAGTATAAATTATACTACCGTAATTATACCTGCGTTGATATAGGGAACACTTTCCTGGACGCACTTGTAGTCGAAAAGAGTATTTATGCCCCCGAGAAGTAGCGGTTACCGAGGAAAATGAATAATTGCACGTGGAATCTAGGGTTAGAAGCGACGTTTTAGCTTCCTCCTAGGAAACGATTAGAAAAAAGCTACGAAGACAATAAAGACCTTTTGCCTAGATGAGCCTCTTTTTGACTCCTAGTTCACTCTCCTACTTGCACAGTTCCATTTGGGGCAGGGGACTAACTATTGATACCGGGTTTCCACCGACGAGAAGCCCATTTTGGCTACAAGCCCACTTGATTGGATAGAAGGAAGAGTGATCGCCGAGATGGAACTAAAAAGATCAAGCTCGGCCCACTCCTGAAGCCCATTTATTTTAATGACCTAATTAGGGTTTTCCCCATGTATTTCTACTATAAATACCCATGTAAAGGCAATAAGAAAGAACCAACTAATCAATTGTTTGACCTACTTGTTAAACTCTGATCCAACAAGAACCTTACCTGTTCAGCAAGATATGGTGGGTACAAGCAACGATTTTCCCCAAACCGCAATTATGATTGAAAGACGACGAAACTCGTTAGCAAGAATACTCTTTCAAACCTCATCTGACTCAAGCGGTAGTATATTGGAAGACGAAGGTGAGAATCGTTTTACCCATGTGATTCCTCGATGGGTGACAAAGGATGAGGTAGATGAGAACGAGTTTTTCCCTAATGTAAATGACCCTGCATTGTTCAGCCGCGACGCTCCTCCAGTTTTCAATGATCTATGCACCGAAGGTAAAAATTTCTGTATAAGATACTTTGTATATCAAGACTGTTTGACGATATAGGTAAAGTTTGTTGTTTAATCTAAGATTTGAAATGAAAATTCTATTTAATGTCTGACAGGAGTCTATGGAGCACTGTTTGACATCGATTATGAGGGAAACAAAGTGTTTGTTAGTCGATTGTTCAAAAACCAAAGTGGACTGCAAGATTAAGATTGCCATCAATACCATACAAAGAATGTTTAACTTTAAAACTACACTGTGTGCACCGTATTGCATGGTCTTCAGATGCACCTCAAATGTATGTCCATGGCGCATCTACGCCGCGAAAGTGGACAGCTCTGAAAATTTTGAAGTACGACAAGAGACATTGGAGCATTGTTGTCCAATACATGAGCGGAGAAACTATCATAAATTGGCAACAACACAAGTGATTGCTGAACTAGTTGCGAAGCATTACTTAGGCATAAAGCAGGGTCCAAATCCGTCTAAATTGAAAAAATAATGTTAGATGAATTTCATGTTAATGTTTCATACTAAAAATCTTGGAGAGCTCGAGAATATGCTATGGGCAGGTCTTTAGGCTTAGCTTCTGGAAGCTATGCAATAATCCTTAAATACATGGTGTTGTTAGAGAATATGAACGATGATAGAAGATGTTACATGGAATATTTAACAGAAAGTGATGGGTCAAGACGTTTCAAATACATTTTCATTGCACTATGAGGGTGTGTCAAAGGTTTTTTTTATCTTAGAAAGGTGGTTGTTGTAGACGAAACTTCTTTAAAGGCTAGGTATGGTGGTACTCTGATAATTGTCGTTATTCAATATGCGAATTTTCAAGTCTTCCCTTTAGCATATGGCATCGTTGACAGTGAGAATGATGACTCTTGGGAGTGGTTTTTTAACATATTGAAAACATTTGTACATAATCCATCGTATCTGGTTATTATATCTGACAGGCATGCAAGCATATACGTGGGTTTAAGAAGGTATTGTAACCACTATATGAATATTGTAGTATCTTATATACTGAGAGGGATATACGGTATATTACAAAATTTTATTTTCTTACTTTGTAGGTTTACACAAGGGCGATACATGTGTGATGCGTCATACATTTATACCGCAATGTGATGGAAAATTTTGATCCTAAAAGTCTCGGTTATCTAATGATGCAAGCTGCCAGACCATACACGATCAATGATTTGAACACCAAATTTCTGGAAATACAGAATACCAACCCTCTTTGCGCTGCGTACCTACTCGATATTGGGAAACTCTATATGAACTTCATTATTGCAATATTATGAGTAATATAATATACATCTCCATTACTACAGGTTTCCCTTATTGGACATGATATCATTTTTAAGGGAAACGGTATAACATAATGGATTCTAACATTGCAGAGTGTTGGAATAATGTATTGAAGGAAGCAAGGGAATACCCATTGGTGACAATGTTCGAATATATAAGAATTCAAATTATGACTTGGTTTGCTATTAGGCATGAACGAGATAAGGCAAATGATAGTGATTGTTTCCTTACACCACAGGTAAGGAAGAGGGTAGAAACCAGTTTTGAAGAGGGAATGCAAATGGTTGTCAAAACAATATGTCCACCACAGTATGGGGTTTCAACAAAAAACGGTGGCACTTACCTGATGAATTTCAAGGACCAATCTTGTAGCTGCAAGGAGTATCGATTTAATGGAATTTCATGCTCTCAGTCACTCGCAGCTGAATTATATTTAGATCTTCCCACTGAACCAATGGTTATTAGTGAGTATTACAATAATGCTTGGGCTGGTGCGTATGCTGAGAACATATTTCCAATACTTTCCGCCGGAGAAAATGCATTAATTGGATCTTCATTCAATGCAGGTAATGATTTAATGTCACCGAAGATAAGAAGGCCTTCGGGCAGGCCTAAGAAAGTCGGGATTTTATCTCGGGAGAGCATAAGGTAAGCTTATACATACTTGTTAACTTTATTAGGAAACTTGATACGGTTACTTATAAGTAATTCTTTGTTTAACTTTTGCAAGTTTATTGAGAATAGGCAGGTAGCCGTTGTCGTGAAAAATGACATAATAAGGCAAGTTGTCATAATCCCTTTTAATCGGTATGATCATTCAGAGTTATGTGGAAGGTAGTTTTTTGGGGTACTTAAATAAATGGCTGAAAGTGCTGGAGGAAGTTTGTTTGGGGTATTTGGATAAATGGCTCACACTGTTTAAGGTAGTGTTTTGGTTTTGTTTACAAAAAAAGCCTGGAGCTGTTGCAAGTAGTTTGTATATTGGTTTCAATAGTTAGTATGTCGTGTGATTTAAGTTTCCTTTTGTAACTAGAACTAAGTCCACCCGCTTTCATTTATTAAGGCTAGTGTATAGCCTTGTTGCATAATTACTGTAAGCCGCATGTGTTGCATAAGCTATGTTGTTGTCAAATAGTTCAGTTTGTGGTGTTAATCCAAGTAAGAATAATAGGAGTAAATAAGACTGAAAAGAAATTAAAATTTCCTACTTGTTTCAACCATTCAAAGTGAAGAACCTAATTTTGAGACATAAGCGAATAAGAAATGAGTTCAATTTTTAGTTATGGATAGAAATTAAATTCAGAGGATATGTGGAGGAGGATCCTTAACAAGCGCTTTGAAAGCTTGCATCCCATAGTTTATTGATGCGACCTTCATATATTGTTTTCCTAACAAGGAGGATTCGTCTATATGGTCAAGGGAATGATGTTCCATTGGGACGATAACTGCTACACCAGATAGAACTCAAAAGGTAGAAAAAATTTCATTTGCATAAGTAGAATATTAATCAAAGGTTAACTCCAGTAGGAAAGAAACTAAAGACCCGCTTCTTCAACCAATATTTCTAACTCATTCCTGTCAATCTGAAAGGATTCCAAACTAATTTCTCTACCTCCAGGCGCAACTCCACTCCATTTTATGAAGAAATGCAAAAGTGTTGACATAAACTTTAGCTCATGTTCGACTTCCTTTTTCGATAGTTTGTTGTGGTTACAATCTATTGACCATTTCTTGAGGTCAATTGCGAGTGATAACAAGATTGTAGGTTATTAAAATCCCTGTCTACACATGCGTTGTAGTATAGATGGGTGTCAATCCAGTCAGGTGTGATGCTAACAATGAAGATGCAATTTGAACTAATGATTCAAGTCAATAATGAAGATGGGGTTTCTAACAAGTCCTAAGAGAATAGAAAATGCATAGAACTAAGAACAGAAACATAAACAAACATGTATAAGAAGCTAAAAAGGATAAAATGGCTGAATAAGTAAAAACAGAAAAAAGCAAAAGCGTAAAGATGCAATCAAGTGTAAAGCAGCTCCTGAGGACAAAGGTAATTGACTAGAGATCCATCCCGATCTACCTAAGCATCTAACATACCTCAAAAAATGAACTACCTCTAGACTGTAGATTCATATGCAACAAAGTCCAATCCCTTGATAAATGGAATCATCCTAAGCAATCACCAAACTAACTCCAATTAACGGTACACTACCTAGAAGGCATGAAGAACCGATCTTCTAAACCCAATAAGCACCCTAAACATCTAATCCTTAGGCTGAGATGTGCAAATCTCTGAAATCACCATGATCGGGCATTCCATTAAACACTTTTCGGGTGCTGGAATGCCTAAAATCATATTTCAATTGGTGTGAAAGAAATCATCATGAAGAGCAATGGAAACAGAAGGAATCTATATGCAAACAAGCTTAGATACTTAGGTAAGATCATAACAACATCAACACTAGTCTACCCCATCCTCAGGAACCTAAGGAAACTACTCACTACACATGGATATGAAAGCAGGAGAACTAGAAATCATAACTTCAAAACCAAACATCATGATCAAAAGTCAAACTATGAAGACCAGCAAGAACAACAACCCAGAAAATAAGAACAACAATGAAACAGTAACAAACAGAAGAAAATGATCAAAGCTAAAATAGAAGATTAAAAGCTTAAACACTTAGATCAATATACACCAGATAGAACACAACCTTAAACTATGCATGAAAGTAAAAGAAAACAGAAGATTAGCATAAAACTTAAAAGGATTATGGGTTTAGCATTAAGAACACTAATAAAAGGAAAAATAGATAGAAAAGAAACCTAGACAAAACCTAAAAATGGTAACAAAAAACAAAACTCCCCAAAAAGGAGGCGTTGTAGGGCTTATATAGTTTTTAGGAAAAGCCCTAAAACGCATAAAAGACAAAATACAATCATTGGATTGAGTCTTGGATCAGGTCCATTCTTGGTTTGAGTTGGTTGGGTTGGAGCATGCTTGGCTCGATCTAAGAAGTGTATGAGATCATCCGTGTAAAAACTGTGCCTAGACAAGGTTTGGCTCGATCGCCAGATCAAGCCAAAGGTTGAGGTGTGGCCTAAGTGGGCTCCATCCGTGATCGAGAGCCGGAGTTGGTATGTTGGCCGAGAGATATTGATCTAGGCCTTGTATGGATCGAACCAAATGTGGATGTGGCTCGATTGTCGGATCGATCCAGGCTTTGTACTGGTTCCATTCCACATTTTTTGCTCCTCTTCTGAATTCTCACAAATCTTCCTAAAAGTCCTGAAGAATCTCCAAAATGCATGTATATGCAAATGCTGATGCAAAAATCCCTAAAAATCACAAACTTGCTAATAACAACTATAAATGTGATATATCAACACCTAAAGACCTAAAAATCAATGCTAAATGACTTCTAAAAAACAATGAAAATACGGAGACATCAACTCCCCCAAACTAAATCATTGCTTGCCCTCAAGCAAATAATTCAGAATTCTGGGTGAGAGGTCCGAAAGAGGGAACTCATAACCAAAACATGCTGCTAACATAGGTAATATAAATGTCCTGGTTACCAGTTCTAGAATGCAGTTCTAAGCTCATCCTACTTAAAAACCTTAGCCATACTCATCGCATTTCATCACAGATCAAGTCCAACTTCCACAATGCATTCAAATTCGTTTGCCCCTTTAACATTCATTAATCAGGAACCATGGATTTCTGTCATGTGCCTTCAATGAACTCATTTGGTCAAGGACAGGTTAAGGGGTAAAGATGACCTCTTTATGCAATGGTTAATGATTCATAATAAGGGTGCTCTCAAAAGGGAATGAGCTTTAGCAGAATTCTAAAGGTAGGAACACTTAGATGCATACAGATATAGAACCCCATCTACCCAATGCTAATGAAACCAATGTTTCATGATTCTACCCAGTAGGAGGTCCTAAATTCTACCCTTTTGAAACTCAAAGTGATCATATCCATTCACATTCTCCCTTTTTCATATTTTCTTTGGTTACACTTAGGAGAGGTTTCTTTCTTAAACGACTACTAGATGTTTCAGGAACTTACTTACTTAAATGCTTATGGCTTTTGACCTTTTCCTTTATACTATCTTTCTGGGTTTTACCCTTTTGAATTCATTGTCACATAATTTCTTAATCCGTACTAGCCATACTTCTTTTTCATACCATTGTTCTCCCAAACTTTCTACTATAATATTCTGATTCTTTTTCCATTCCTCTCCTAAGGTTCTTACTTAACTTTTCCTTTTACCAATTTCCAATACCCTTTCATTCATTTCCACCCAAACCAACATCCAAAATGGAATCCCACCTAGTCATATCTAGTCCAAAAAGCATGGACTAGAACTACATGAGACCATATTTATGTCAGTTCGAACCTAACACGTTCTACCAAGCTCATCCCATAAAAGACATGCCACTCAATAGTAAATTTAGGGTTTGAAAGAAGGTAAGGTTAAAGGGTAGGGAATCTAATTGGATTAACAAGAGTGGTAAAAGGTAGAAGATAACCAAAATATGTATATACTATCCATGAGTTCATATTCAGCACACAGACATGATAATTATACATTCAAATTCAAGTTCTAATAGATAGGAGAAAACTTCAAATACAATCATGCTTCAGAAGATAAATGATCATGGAAGTTCACATTCTAAGCAAGGTGCAGTTTTACTTCAGACAATTTCAGGATGCATTAGACAACTAATAACCAGGGCACTTACATTTTCTGAGAAAACAACATAGTTACAAGGTTATCATCTTCCTAGTTCCCTATGAAAAATGCAACGACATGAAATTTCAACATCCTATATGCAACTAAATGAAATGCAACTACAGTGACACTCTGTTTTTGAAGGAAATTTTTCAAAAAAAATTCAAATTTTTATTGTTTTTACATGCTATAGATGCTATGTGAATGCTATGCAAAGTTGGAAACAAAGGAACAAACATAAAAACTTCATTAGATAGCAGTCCCTTGAATCCTCCCCCAAACTTGAATTACACAGTCTCTGTGTAACCCAAATTCGAAGGTAGACTTAGGGGTTAGAAAGGAAACGAAAGCATAAACACACGAAAACATGCATAAGCGGAAAACAGAAACAAATGGAGGTGCAACGAATCATACAATGGTTTTTTGGAGATGATTTCAGTTACCTGGAGTGTGGGGGTTGGACGAATTCTCTTCGAGAGAGAGATTGGTGAGGTTTTCTGAGCATGATTCCAAGTATGGCACTTGGTTGACGATGGCTTGATCGGTAGAGTAATCGTGGTTAAACATGAGGTTCTCGCTCCTCTTGAGAGACGTTCTTCTACTGTTCGGGAGTAAGAGGATCCCTTTGGTGTCGCTTGTTCTCTTGAATTGGTAGCAGAACTGTTCATCTATCTGCCCCACTACGAATTGAATGTCCTTCAAATAATTGTAGTCCAATAACCTCGAGGTCCGATCAATCTTTCCGATGTAGACGTTGATATGCTGAAGGATAGAAGTAATCCATCCTCCTTTTTCTTGTGACATCCAAGTGAGATCTTGGAATTTCAACAATTGTCCAATAAATAGCTTCAGAGGACAAGGTCTCCTTTCGTAGAGGGTGGTGAACAAGGATTCGTATTGTAGAACACTGCCAACGTGTGAGGCGATNCCCCCCCCCCCCCCCAAGATGCAGCTTGTATCACACCTCGTAAAGAAGGAGTTGGTGAGGATTAGGTGCACGTAACGGATTGAAGGGTGGCGTATGAGGGCACTCTTGGTCTTCCTGGCGTTGAAGCCCTTGGATCCTATTATACTCCAAATTAGCCCAATCTCATTCGGGGTATCTTCAAATTTGTCTGGTTGAGATCTCATAGCGTGGAAACTGTAGATATGTTCCAACTCACTGAAAGTGATTGTGTGGGTTTTCCCGTAGAGATCTTTGAAGGTTATAAAACCTCCCTTGCTTCTATCGTATCCGTTCTCGAGGATATATCTCACTTATAGGGAGGCAAGGAACATGCACGTCGGTTGTTGATAAGCTTCGAAATTCATATTAAGTATGCTTGGTATTCCCATGTTCCCGAGAATGTTCTTCACTTGCTCTAAGATCCCGAGAATTCTCAAGATTTCTTCATCTAGGAATGTTGATCCTGTGAACTCGGCTTGCATTAAGACTTGGTAAATGTCTAAGTCTGAAGGTCCATTTGACATGGTGGCACCTGAAAGAGCAATAAACACTTTTTGGAAAATCAGCAACTTTTCAACAGATTACATTTCCTACCACTTAACAAATACAATCTATACACACTTATTATGCATAACTCTTAAATCACACATTTATCTTCTTTTAAAAATTTGCAACATATTTCGAGTTATTCAATTGTAAAAAAAGGTAAGCACAACTTTCAGGAGTGGAAATCCGAATTTAAGGAGAAGACAAGTTAGAACCAAATTTCTCAGAAGTTTAGGGAAACCAAAAATTTCATAAAAATTCAGATTTGATAGAATTGAAACCGAATTGAAGATGCTTAAAGGCTTGATGAGTTCTTGAGCTCAAATCTTCAGGAAACGATTTGAAACCAAATATTTTTGGTAGTGCGAAAGTTATTAGAGTTATAATGAAGAAATTAGATGGAGATAATCCCTTAAATAGAGGGGATGGCTTATATTGTTGTGGTTGAGAGGGGTTGTGGATGTTTCTGGTGGAGGAGTAAAGTAGTGGTTTATGGAAAAGGATTAAAGTAGAGGTTTGTGGAGGAGGGTTAAAGAGGAGGTTTGTGGAGGAGGGTTAATGAGGATGTATTGAGGGTGATGGAAGTGATGTTTGGAAGCTTGATGAGATTTTGGCGTGGCTCGATCTCGATGTGGAAAATGCGGCTCGATCACCGTTGATGGCCGTGGCTCGAACAAAATTTTGTTGTGGATCTATCGTTGTGAACGCGTGGCTCGATTGCATGGTGAGAATTGGCTTGATCACTTCGATGTGATGGCTCGATGTTACCAAGAAAGCGGCCCCTAGACAGTAGATTCATATGCAACCAAGTCCGATCCCTTGATAAATAGAATCATCCTAAGAAATCACCAGACTAACTCCCGTTAACGGTACACTACCTAGCAGGCATGAAGAACCAATCTACTAAAGCCAATAAGCACCCTAAACATCTAATCCCTTAGGCTAGGATGTGAAAATCTCTTAAATTACCATGATCATGCATTCCATTGAACATTTTTCGGGTGCTGGAATGCCTAAAATAAAATTTTAATTTGTGTGAAAGAAATCAATATGAAGAGCAATGAAACATAAGGGATCTATATGCAAACAAGCTCAAATACTTAGGTAAGATCAGAACATCAACACTATTCTACCCCATCCTCAGGAACTACCCCATCCTCAGGAACCTAAGGAAACTACTCACTACACATGGATATGAAAGTAGGAGAACTAGAAATCATAACTTCAAAACCAAACATCATGATCAAAAGTCAAACTATGAAGAATAGCAAGAACAACAACCTAGAAAATAAGAACAACAATGAAACAGTAACAAACAAAATAAAATGATCAAAGCTAAAAGAGAAGATTAAAAGTTTTAAAACTTAGATCAATATGCACCAGATAGAACACAACCTTAAACTATCCATGAAAGTAAAAGAAAACAGAAGATTAGCATAAAACTTAAAAGGATTATGGGTTTAGCATTAAGAACACTAAGAACATCAAAGGAAAAATAGATAGAAAAGAAACCTAGACCAAAACCTAAAAATGGTAACAAAAAACGAAACTCCCCAAAAAGGAGGCGTTTTAGGGCTTATATAGTTTTTAGAAAAAGCCCTAAAACGCATAAAAAACAAAATACAATCATTGGATTGAAAATACAGACACATCAGCCAAGCCAATGGGCACTTTGAATGGGGATCATATTGTTGGAGGAAAACCATTGAGGACGCTTTGAGATAGGCAAAGTTGAAGCCATCAAGAATCTTAACTTATCTTTGACAACCGTGTGTTGAAAAGATCCCCAAAGACGCCGCATCTCCTGAACCCAAATCTTTGGTAGAAAATCAAACCTACAATTGGATATCTTGTCTCTCGTATGTTGGAAAAATGGACAACAATATCGAGGACCTATATAACAGGGGAAAAGAGCTTAATTGTAAATAGTCTAATATACTGACTACCATACATAAAGTAATTAATTATAAAAAATGTAATAAATTGACTACCATTAACGAAAGGCATCAATTACATTGGGTTACCATATCTCTTTTGGTTTGAATAAAGACCAAAACAGTGTGTTCTCAATAGAGATGTTGTGACCAAGATCATAAACCATGATCCCATTAAGTTGGTTGTTAAATTATACAACAATGAACATAAATGTGGAAGAAGGGAAAGAGTATGTAACTAGAATTCTGGAGAAGTGCTCAGGAGTCTTCGTATTTCTTTGGTGGTGAGTCATCAAATGCTCTAAACTACATAATGAGAGGAGAGAGAGAGTAACCTCCCATATATCATCCTCCTCAACTGTTGGTAAAACGATTGGTTTTATTTTTTGGGTTAGTTGAGTTTTCTCGATCTTGACCGGCTTTGGATTCCCCTCATCATTCTGGTTTATTCTTAAACTTCTTCTAACGACGTCTTTATCTATATCCTTTTTTGCTCTTGCTTATTCCTCTTAGTAGTACTAGTTTCTAATGATTCCTTATATTTTACCTTCTTTACAATACCCTCAGTT
This sequence comes from Iberis pinnata, assembly GCA_900406425.1. Lineage (NCBI taxonomy): Eukaryota > Viridiplantae > Streptophyta > Magnoliopsida > Brassicales > Brassicaceae > Iberis > Iberis pinnata. Next base: position 12,924 of record OVBE01001376.1, on the reverse strand, counting down.
CTTTTCCTGACATGCTTGCGCATGTTAGACAGTATTTAAAATTCGTCTTCTTCGAGTTTTGTTGGAGATTACCCAATCGTCTTTGCCTTAAAAAAGTACAAAACAAGTAGTCATCATATACTAGTTAATATAATGTAAACGAGTTATGGATTTCATGTTAAAAGTAGAAGTTAATATTGGTAGGTTATGATGTCCAGAGCCATTCACTATTCTAAATGGACTGAACACCAAAATACCTTAAACGTGACAACAGAAGATAGTAAATGTAAGCTGTATGAAAAAACCCATATAAAAATCTGGCTCAAATGTGCTTTCAACACAGGAGAGCGGACAAACCTAATATGTAGGATTTTGAAGAAGCTGAACATATAGGGGAAAAAATTACAATGCTCGTTACAAATCAAAGAATACCTTGAGTAAATCTTGAGCATTAACTCACCCTGCAATGTTTGTGCTTACATTACCTGGAACAGTAGGGTTGTTTATGGATTGATAGGTTTTTTGAACTATAGAAGAAGGTTCTATATCCATTTGTTCAGGACGTTGAGTTCCAGATATGTTCAGTGAGAACGATGGAGGATCAACTTGTCTCATGGATGGTGAAATATTAACTGTTTCCTGCAGCTGGTTTGTTACCTTCTCAGGTTGATTAGACACACTCGTTCTTGAATGACGTTAAGTTAAATGACAAAAGTGCCTATTTAGTAGTAGTATACAAACTACATATAGAAAGTAAGTAGTTCGAATATCCTACAATTGTTGAAGACGTGTTAAAAATACCCGAGAAAATTGTTTGCGTTTGTGATAGGTTAAGAATTTAATCCTAAAACTACACTGCAGAGAACATATCACTGTAGCATAGATAGGGTCAAATCCCATAGAGACCAGATAGCAAAAATATCAGTTTTATCTCAAATCAAGCTAAGACAAAATATTCAAGATGTTTGTAATGGAATCAAAACAATAATTAATTAAAAGGTTGTAAACGATAAAATAAAAACGTCAGGCATTGGGGAAAACTATAGGTATTCAGGTTTAAAAGCCAAGTTAACATACATGATTTTCTTTGAAAATAGTTCTCAACATGAAAGACACAAATAGAAAAATCTTCTCTCAAAGTATTTGACCCTATGCTCAAATTATTAGAAACAAACTTTCGCCATCTAACTAATTCGATCATGCATTAATGTTCATATTTAATTGTTCATAAGCATTTAAGATAATACTCTCGCAAGTAGAAACACTTATTCATTTAGATTAGGTCAGTTTTCTAAATCAAATATCTTTGTATTTATTAACCTATTATCATGAACTAGGTGATCAAGCTAATTCAAGCATTAAAAAAAATCTAGACTAAGAACCTAAAAAATTCAATCCTATATGATTAACCCTAACATTCAAACATGGTTTCCCTAGGAAACCCTAAAATCTAACTAGTGAACTACTCAGAAAATAAAGAATAAAACAATACTAGAGAAGAACATATAATAAAATAAGTATAGATATTGGTATATAAAAAATCAGAGTTCAGAAATCTTCTCCAAATACAGAATTCAGATCCTTCTCTCTGTAAAAGCTCAAGAGTTGTAAAAGTGTAGCTAATAAATTCTAAGCCATAATGATTTTATAGTGTAAAAAGTAAATAATTAAAAATATAGCTTGAGAACTTGGATGCGAAATTTGGAAATATTCTAGTTCTTCTTTGGCAAAGGGATCGATCAATCTCTCTAGGTGCTCAATCGATCTCTTCCATAATCTGCTCGATCGATCTTCAAGATGCACGATCAATCTCTTGTTCCAGAATTTTCCAGGAGCAAATGCCCCATCGGGCAGTGGGACGCCCGATCGTGCACTTCTTTAACTAATGTGCTCGATCGATCTCTTCGTTTGGCAATTTAGCAAATTCTTCTGATTTTCTCTGAAATACATTTTTTCTCCAAACGACCTGAACACTTAGAATCCTGAAAATATATCAAATTTACAAGGAAAACGCTCCGTATAATGCATAATAGCAGACATAAATGTCCACTATTATGCATTAGAACCGAGTAATATCAGTTTATTGAGCAACATTCGCTTGTGATAAATATTGAGAAAAAGATAGAGCTTCTATATCCTTCAATTGGGTTGCAACATTGGCAATCGGGAGAGTTTGAGAAGCTGCTGAAATTCCGAGAAAGAATCACACTATTTGTTCAAGTAATAGTAACAATGTTGAATATTGTATGTAATACATGTTTTGAGTTTAAGTAATACATGTTGGAACATGGTCTTTTATTATTGGAGATCTCACATTTTCTCATGGCAATGATGAATCCATTTCTCAAGCATACACATCTTCTAAGTTTCCATCGGGAGGGTTGTCACGGACAACATTTCTAATTGTTTGGTCTGTTGGATCATCTGATCCGAAGATGTTGTCGCCTTTTTGCGAAGCTTCTTCTAACACATTTTCTTCTTTGTTTGTCAATTGTAGACTTTTATTGTAGTAAATAATGAAATTTAATTGTGTGAGTTTAACATTCAATGTGTTCTTACCGCTGCCCGAGTTTTCTCCCATGAGTTTATCTTTTCGTTCATTTTGATGTAGATATAGGTCTTTAAATTCGTTGAACAATTTCTCATTTCTAAGTCAATATGCGTGATGATACTTTGTGTGTATCCTTCAAAAATTGGTATATTTGCTCTTGTACCAATGATGCGACTTTACAGACGAGTAAATCGTCATCAAATGGTGCGGTTATTTTCGGCGTAGTAGATGGTAGTACAAAGGCTGATGGCTCATCCAGACCCTTTCTCTGGTCCTCCGTATCCTCTCTCTTACTGTCTTCTACTTCGTCGGTTCTCTGTGCTTCTCGCGCCCTTTCTACAGCACGCAGACCACCAGTTTAAGAAATAATTTCAAACGAAAATTCCTTTTCTATTAACATAAGAAGGTAATCAACAAAAACATCATTTTTGTCAGCATCGATTTCAATGTCCGCGACTAATTCCGTTTCCTCTTTACTCAGCAACGATATCGCTGGAACCTATGTAATAATCATATCTGAACATTAGACCATATTCAAGTATTTTGGTAGTCAGACTACCAAATAGTGATAAGTAGACTGACTATTATTACATTTGGTACTTATGTCACCTAGAACGTTAAGCGACCTGAACGTTTTGTTCTGAAGGTGCAGACTCATTTGACTTACAAAAGAAACAATCTCCTGAATGGATGCACCACTTTCCATCATTGACTAAAGGATAACATTTTGTACAATTGCATGACAACATGCAACTGTAACTAGAATCATGGCATGGGGGAAGCCTTGGATAGAAGTCGTAGGCTACGTGTAGCTGAAATGGTCTTTTCATTAGGTGCTTTCAACATAAGTAGAAGGATTCCCTTCCCCATGGGTATCTAAGAAAATCATTGATGTCTAGTAGGTATTGGACCCTCTCTTGTATTATTTGTGTGTTGTTGGATATTGGACACAGTATTCCATCAACTAGAAGAAGTAGGGCTAGACGCAGCCTCGTTTCAGAGTCCTTGTACTTTTTTCCCTCGATCAGGTTTTTGTGTATCCACAAAGCAGTTGGTTTTTTTCACCGTCAAATAACTTGTTCCAAATGTTGTCAAGATTTTTACTCGCTTTACCTTTTCCTTTTCTTTTTTTTGGAAGCGTAATTTTTTTATTCTCTTCATTATCATACCTGCAATTCAACCCATTGACAATAGAAAACTCTTGAATGCAATATCTTATAGTTTTCCTTGAAAAAATCCACTACAGTTCGTTTTCCTTCTTTGTGACTAAATGTCTTGATAACAAGTAGTGGAGAAAACCGAGGGAGAATTTGTGATTCTTCTTTTGCAAGATCAGTTTGAACTGTGAGTGCATTAGCAAGTCCAAATGATTTGACTCTAATGCTCTCTTTATATATTCTACAGCTCGCAGGTTTAAATACTTATTTATTCTGGCTCTTCCACCACGCTCATGATTTAATTCAAATAATCGCCGAGGAATTTCCTGGCATGTGTATTGATCCATCTAGTAACTATAATGGGAAAGACGCATAAACTTAATACACGAACTACTTAAACAAATAGTCAATCTATTGGGAACCCAAAAGTGTAACTGGTATAAGTTTCACAATGGGAGAAGAAGATGAACAATAACTTATATCAGAATTTCAAGAAACTAAATTAAGATGAAACCGAGGGAAAACTTGTTGACAAACCAATCGAGAGACATGCAATAGAGAGAAAGACACCAGAGTCATATGATTTTCTATTCAACAAAAAGAATTCCACTCATTATCAAAACCTGTATGTAAATCTCCAAATTTTGTAAATATAAGATAAAGGTGTATGAAAGAAGACAACTTCGTCAATGAGAAGAGTAATTTTGGTATTTTTTATGACATTGCTTAAGCAATTTGTGAGAAATTTAAAAGAGTAAAGTGAAATTTATCTTACCTAAGAAACCCTAGACGAGAGTCTCGAATTTTTTTCAAATTGCAGGATTCTTTCTGATAATAGAAGAAGTTAACTGTTTCGCGTGGGTTTATCTTTGGACAAATTTTGAGAAAATTTGAAAGAAGAGATCAGCTACAAATGAAATTGATTTGTTGCAGTTGAGAAAATTAATCATATGAATTTAATGGCGAACGGTTGAGGTTCTATCTCTGTTTATCGAAGGAGAAAGAAGATGAAGTGGGATCGATTAACTTAAATTTTAAATTATTCTTCAGCAAAAGCAAATCTACGAAAGTATAGTCTATGTTCATTATGGAATGTGTTATATCGCATATAATGTATATTATCGCCGGAGAAAGATAGAGTAACTAGGTAGGCATATGCATCATTTTGTTAATTATAGACTATTTTATATATCATGTGATATTTCCTTTTAAATATAAGAAAATAAAATAACCACCTCAAAAATTGTAAAACAAAAAAATCTCTATAAGTATCGATTTTTCAAAATTGAAAACTACATCTTTCGTAAATATTATAAAATGTAGCTCGTGTAACACTCACCAACAAACAATGTACCTTTGACCAAAAAGATAAACAACCAAACCATGTTCTTATAAACTATATAGCTCGTGTAACAACACACCAATAAAAAATATATATGAGTTGTAATATAAAACTTGATGATAGCTCAGTGACTCATGCTATATGTGATGAACTGATGATAATCAATTACTAAAGAAAATAGAAAAAGACATAAAAAATAATAATAATAAGAAAAAGACTGAAATATTTATTGTTTCTTAAATATATTTATATTATTAAATCATGTTTTAAATAATAAAGAAATTGAAAAAAAAAAAAACGAATAATAAATGAATGTTGATTACGTACATAATAAAAATGATGTACAGTCTCATATATAATCACGACGAAAATAAAATATTAAACTTACAAAATAAAATTCTCAAACAACTGAATTATTTTATTATATTTTAATCACAGTGTTATTTCAAATAAAGAAAAACGATGTTTTTAAGATTCAGATTTCAACATATACCATTATATGAATTGAATAAATTTGTTAAATTTGAAATAAGTTTACTTTAAGAATTACACATATTGAATGAACTTGTTCATGTACAAAATTATTCAAATGGTAGTAATTAACTAAAAATTGAAAATGAGTTAATACACTTTTACAATAATTATAGAACTAATTATGCATTTTGGTAAATAATTTTTATTGATATATTAAGGTTTTTTAAAAGTGAAATTCTGTGTTAGGAAATATACTATAATTTTAGAGTAACATCAATTAAATATATTAAAAAAGAAATGAAAATTCAGTACTTACAAAAAATTAACTTTAAGGATAAAAATAATAAAATGATTATGTGTAAGTAACTTTAAGAATTAAATGAATAAATTATGTGTATAATTTCTTATGCTAATGTTAATATAATATATAACTTTGATGAAAGTTTGAAGAATTCCTTCAAATACCATCAAAAGAAGTTTAAATTTCAAAATTACCACACTCCCAAAAGTTTCAAAAAAGACCACACACTCCCAAATTTTCCAACATTAAAAGTTAATTTTTAGGGTTTAAAATTTAAAATTTTGGGTGTTGGTTCACTAAATAGAGTTTAGGGTTTAATTTTAGAGGGGTGGGGTTTAGTTTTGTTGTTTTATGATTTAAATTAAAATTTAAATCTATTTCAAATTTGTGCTATTTTTGGAACAAAAATATTTTGTGATATTTTTGGAACTTTTGAGAATATATGGTATTTTTGGAATATACCTAAATTTTAAGATATTTTTGAGAATTCCCAAGTTCTTAAATATACAAATCTTTTCTCTAAAACTATCTCTCTTTAAACTCTCTTTCAAAAAATTTGGCGAGACCTAGATCCAGATTTCTTCTCTGTAACTACCAAGCCGTAACCTCGCGAACCGCGGTCTTCTGGTTGGTCGATGAGCCAATGCAGGCGTGCTCTTCGTGCATACATCTCCTCTTTAATATATTTTAAGCTCATGCATTCTCTTTCTACAAAATCACTAAGATCGCCGGTGGATTGAAGCAGAGATTTGACGACACTTCTCCGGCCAAATTATCAAGCCGCGAACTAACAAGAGAAACGACGCCGATTGGGAGGAGGAATCTCAAGGCGTGTCTGATTTAGTTGTCAGATGTTCTGGAGGCTTTGATCTCCACTCGGAAGCGGGGGGCTAGAGTCGCGGCTATACATCACCAAAAGGCGGTTGTTTCCATCGCTACCTACTAGAGACCTAATCATCTTCCCCAAGTCGGCCACGATAAGGAAGAAACTAGAATTCTCTCCTCTCCAAATCGTTGTCTCGTGTGGGCAGAGATAATGGTTTTGAGTTATTTTTGCTTCAATTCAAAATCGCTATCGGATCGATACTGATTTGGTGGCATTCGCAGCCTCATTGGAGAAAGTTGAGGTTTTTCCTTATGTTGCAAAAGGATACTACGATTTTTCTTCTGGGCTTTTGATATGATCCTCCCTTGATGATCGATGCTTTGAAGGTGGAGTATAGGCTGAACAAAACCAGGGGATTTGTGGAATGATGGAGTGAAGATAGATGTTTATGGACGTGATAACAACAAAGGGATGAAGATCATTTGTAGTTTGGATAGAGGATTCAAGGATATCACACCCAAGAATCATATAGGTCTTGAGAATCACTCTACAAGAGGTTTTCTTTGGAATCACTTAGAAAATAGAGAATCACTATTTGTCTACAACTGACTTAATCAAAGAAAGTGGCGTGATTCTTTGATAAGCTTAGAATTCAAATCATAAACTACACTACAGAAAATTTATCACAATAATATAGATAGGGTCGAATCCCACAGGGTCCAGACAACACAACGTTCAGTTTTATCTCAAATCAAGTTAAGACAGAATAAAAAGATTGTTTGTAATGGAATCAAGCAATAATTAAAATAACGGTTGTAAACAATGAAATAAAAGAGTCAGGCATTAGGCAATCCAGAGACAGTCAGGTTTAAAAGTCATATTATCATGCTGGGATTTTCTTTGAAATAGTTCTCAACTAAAAAGATAGGAGCTAGACTAATCTCCTCCTGAAGTATTAAATCCCTATGTTTGAATTACTAAAGATAAATTCCGACTGTATTTAGATAATTCAAACATGCATTATAGTTTAGATTCGATAAGTTCATAAGCCCATAAGACAACACTCCCACAAGCAAAGACACTTACTCATCTAGACTAGGTCAGATCTCTAAACCAAATCCCTTTGTGTTTATATCTAAAGTCAATGAACGAGAAGGCCAATCTAATTCATGCATTAATAACAAGTCTAGACTGAGAACCTAACAATTTTTTCCCCTTATGATTAATTTAACAATCAAACATGATTTCTTTGGAAACCCTAAACTCTAACTAGTGAACTACTCACACATCAAAAAGTAAACACAAATTAATATATTTGAAGAACACATAATTATGAAACAAGAATAGATATTATAACAAGGGCTTAGTGAAACTTCTCCTAAATACAAGATTCCAGATTCGTCTCCCTCTCTCAGTAAAAAAAATCTAAATAAAATAAAGCTTAGGTTCAAATAAAACTAAGCCACAAGGCTTCTATAGTTCAAAATAAAGAAAATAAAAATAGGAAATCTTGATAAGTCTTGAGAACACATGTGAATAATATGGAAAATCTCCAAATATGAGGCTGGATTGATCGGTCTAGGCTGGATTGATCGGTCTAGGCTGGATTGATCGGTCTAGGCTGGATTGATCGGTCTAGGTGCTCAGGGTCGGTCTGGATCGATCAGTCCAGCCTTGGACCGATCGGTCCGAGTTTTTTTATTTTTCCATGGAGTTTGGACCGATCGGTCTGGACTTGCACTTGCTTCTTCTGAGAGCCAGCTTGTCCAGTCTTTAGTAAAATCACCATAACTCTTGATTGCACCCATGGATCAACTTCAAACTATTTCCATATGAAAGCTAACTCATGTGGTTATCTTTTGTCAACATTTTAGCTTCATCCATCGATGGGGACATCTTCAAACGATGGGAAACTTTTGACTTTTCTTCCAGATTCTGCATCTAAATATGCCAATTTGCATCCAAAACGTCCCGAACACCTAAAAACTTGAAAATATACCAATTTGGCAGAGAAAATCTCAGGTAACGTTTAATATAAATCATAAATGCTTACTCTAAAAAGTTAATACCGATTATTATCAACTCCCCCAGACTTAGATCTTTTCTTTTCCTCAAGTAAAGCAAGACCAGGTCGGATCAATCGATCTGACATTTCAGAATGGATAGCAGCTTTTGGACCGATCGATCTGAACCTTCGAATTTTTTCAGACTGATTCGATCAATCGATTCGGGTTTGACCGATCGATCCAAAGTGGTTATAGCTCCCTGGACTTCTGAACCGATCAATCCAGCTTGGATCATTCAGTCTTAACTTGCTGCATCATTTTATTTGGTCAATTTTAGACCTGAATTGTCTCGTTTTTCCCTCGGTTATGTTCCCTTTTCAATCTCATATTCCTCATCAAACAGATTTACAACTAAAGATTTACAATATCCTTTGGGATTGTCTTCAACTTTCCCAAGGAAATACCAGTTTGTCTCTTTATGGCTTCAGAGGTCTGGGCAACTTGAGTATCAAAATGTTTCACATATGTAGAAAAGGCTTCAAACTTCTGGTTCAATTCCTTTACTTCTCCTTGAGATTATTGTTGTTCTTCTAAAAGTTGCTTAAACATCATCTATATTGCATTGCTTTGTTGAGGCTGATTTGGTGGTGCTTGTTGGTGTATAGGCTGAGAGGTTTGTTGAAAACCGACTGGATTCGAGTTATGCCGAAAGCCCTTTTGCTACTGTGGATAGTTTTGATCTTGGGGGTTTTCTACATTCGTTCTTCTCCAAGAGAGATTGGGATGGTTCCTATTAAATCCTTGGTTGTGCCCATGATTTTAAACCCTTTTACCTTGGCTATTTATGTAGCTTACTTCCGTTTCGACTCCCACAGTATTTTGCTCTTGAATGACAAAGCAACCAAATTCTAGATCTTCATCAAAACTGATATTTTTCTAGTTTTGATTCTTAAGAAGTTGAGTAAGCAACCCTCTCATCTTTGAGACTTGTCCCTCTATCTCTGAAATTTCAGATTTATCACATGTAGTTCCTTTGGTTCTTATGTCAAAGTCTAGACAATGATTAGTGTTGTTAATTGCTAAGTTCTCTATCAATCCATAGGCATCTGGAATAGCTTTTTCATGAAATTACCATCACTCAGTGTATCTAAGGACGACTGGTATTTCTGATCAATTCCTCTGTAAAAAGTATTGAGTAGACTTACATCTGAAAAACCATGATGTGGGCAGTCGCGAAGATAATCTTAAATTGTTCCTAGGCTTCATAGAATGATTCCACTGGACTTTGCATAAATCCTGAGATCTTTCTCCTTAATGAGTTGGTCGTAGTAGTGGTGAAAAAGTAGTTGAGAAACTTGGCTTTGTAGTCATCCCAAGTTACAATGGAACTAGCAGGTAGAGATTTCAACCAGAAAAGTGCTCTCTCGGCTAAAGAATGATGGAACAAGCTACAGTGCATAAAATAGTGTGGTACCCCATTAAGCTTGGTAGTACTGCAGATGTCCTCAAAGTTGTCAATGTGATCCATGGGATGCTCAGTTGGCAAACCATTAAACCGATTGTTACAAATCATCTGAACTAGCTGAATGGAAAATTGGTGCTCCCTTTGTTGAGGTTGTTGAGGTTGGATGGGATTCTTGTTAGCGTAAAATTCTTCAGTATTAATGAATGAGCCAACTATAGGGTGATTCTAAGGGTGGCGTTGATTAGCAAATCTTTCCGGATTTCCATACAAGATAAATATTCTCGCATCAATATTCAGAGGAATTGGGTTCACCGGTGGTATTTAGTTGCCATCAAATCTTGGTTGGCCTTGTGGAACTTGATTGTCGTTAGCTCCCCCTCCATCTTGATGGATAATCAGTTGATTGAGTCCAAGAGGAGGTGGGTTGATTTGACCATCGGGTGCGGCAGGATTGTTGGGATTAACGTTATCACCCATTGAATTAGATGAACTTGCGTCTTTCTTAGCTTTCTGGTTTGAGCGTTCTAACTTCGCAAGTTCTGAGTTACTAAGGCTGAGAAATTCAGAGGATTTGTATGATATTCTGATCATGCACCTATAAAACAAAAAAAGAAGAAAGAACGAGATGAGTACTGTAAAAGAAAATCTTAGACTATATTCTAAATAAAACTTAAAAGGCACTATTGGTCCCCGACAATGGCGCCAAAATTCTGATAAGGTTAGAATTTTAATCCTAAAATACACTGCAGAGAACATATCATATGGGTATAGATAGGGTTGAATCCCACAGAGACCAGACAACACAACGTTCAGTTTTATCTCAAATCAAGCTAAGAAAAAATAAAAAGATTGTTTGTAATGGAATCAAGCAGTAATTAAAATAACGGTTGTAAACAATGAAAGAAAAGCGTCAGGCATTAGGCAATCCACAGGTAGTCAGGTTAAAACGTTAGATTATCATGCAGAAATTTTCTTTGAAAATAGTTCTCAACTCAAAAGACAGAAGCTAGACTAATATCCTCCCGAAGTATTAAATCCCTATGTTCGAATTACTAAAGACACACTCCAGCCGTATTTAGATAACTTAAACATGATTTTTCCACAAAATTTGGACCGATCGGTCTAGCTTGGACCGATCGGTTTGGACTTGCACATGCTTCTTCTGAGAGCGAGCTTGACCAGTCTTCAGTAAAATCGCCATAACTATTGATTGCACTGATGGATCGACTTCAAACTACTTCCGTATGAAATATAACTCACGTGGCTATCTTGTGTCAAAAGTTCAGCTTCATTTATTAGTGGGAACATCTTTAAACGTTGGAAAAGTTCTGACCTTTATGTCGGATTCTACATCTAAATATGCCAATTTGCATCCAAAACGTCCCGAACACCTAGGAACCTGAAAATATACCAAATTTGCTGAGAAAATCTTGGGTACCGTTTAAGAGAAATCATAAATGCTTACTATAAAATGTTAAAACTGATTAATATCATTCTTACATATAAAGACATAGAAATGACTCTTAGACTTCTAAACCTATTAAAGACAAGATATCAAAAGCATAAGTTTGAGAAGATTTGAATTTAAAAGAAAGACTCCTATTTAGCATATGAAATATGTCCTGGTCTTGGCTTCATGATCAAACAATTGAGCAATTACGTAGTGAACTAATTGCCTCATTAAAAACCAAACTTGGAAAATCCATTGGGTAAAAACCAAGTATGGGGAAAAGAGTACAATTGGAAACACTAACCCAAATGTTGATCATTAGTTTGGATATTTAAGATAGTTGTATGTATCACATCCAAACCTAAATCATTGGAAGGGTTCAAAAAATGACTCAAAAGTGATGAGATAGCTCCAACAAGCTTTTTGGTTCTAGTCCTTGTTGAATCTCCATAGGATCCTCTAGTTCAAGCATTGCATCCTCAACTTCAAGCACTTTCTCCTTAGCTCCTCGAGTGCTGCTCCTTAGATTCACATCATCCTCTCTCTCTTGAAAAATATTTAACCTCAATTCGAACTCATATGCAACATAAGGAATAATATCAAAAACATTAAAACTATTACTCACATAATACTTACCTTGGAGATCTAGCTTGTATGAATTTTCATTGATCTTGTGTATGATCTCAAAAGGACCATCAATTCTTGGCATGAGCTTAGATTTCCTTTTGGTTGGAAATCTTTCCTTTCTTATGTGTAACCAAACAAGGTCTCCTTCCCTAAACTCCATTTGGCGTCTTCCCTTGTTTGATTTCTTAGCATATTGCTTGGTTTGTGCCTCAATATTCAGCCTTGCCTTTTTATTATCTTCTTGATCACTTCATCCTTTTTCTTTCCGTATGTACTTATTTTTTCACTCAAAGGTAAAGGCATTGAATCCAATGGAGACAAATAATTAAAACCATAAACTATCTCAAAAGATGAATACTTATTAGCATATGTACAACATAGTTATAGGAAAATTCAACATGCAGCAAATAATCTTCTCAACTCTTTAAATTCTTCTATGGACAACTACAAATATTGAATCCTTACATGTCCTTGTTCTTGGTAAACCGACAACAAAGTCCATAGATATGTTATTCCAAGGATGAGTATGAGTAGGTAAAGGAGTGTACAAACTGTATGGCTGGACTTTAGATTTGGCTTGCTTACAATTGATGCATCTGCTGCAAATTCTTTCCACATATTTTCTCATATGAGGCCAAAAGAAATGTTCTTGTAAGGTCTTAAGATTTTTGGCTAAACCAATGTGACCTTTGTTAGAATTTGAGAGTTTGATTATCAAGAACATGAAGAACAAGAGAGAGAGAGAG